>OX155960.1:31081887-31105887 GCA_944548615.1 Micropterix aruncella | reverse complement strand
ATGTAGTAGTATACGTACGGTTATAGTCGGACACATGAATAGTGTTGAAACTACAGAAAACTCTTATTTCCATATTAAGCGTAAAGAGAATGTTGATCATATAACTGAGTAATTGAGTTTCAACAAATTTCCTTGTAATGGAGTTTCAACATCATTCCGTTTAATTCAACAAAATTACGATTGAAACATGGCTATTCTGTATAAAACCGTAATAACAAAATGGTAATGTGAGAATCAATACAAATTTTTCATAGCGCAGAATAGGATGAGCCATATTGCCAACCTTAAGATCAAACATATACAGGGCGTTTTGAACTTGAGACCTCTCGTCAACGAAGTCATTAAATGCATCCAGTACATCGTGAACCTTCGCCCTATATGGATTGCTGGCAAAATATTTAATCAGACATTTTTCATTCGTGGTGAAATATTTATACTCAACACATTTATAGTCGACGCTTTTTGACTAAATCATTGTTTTTCTTTCTGACTTGTCTGCTCAAGTCGTCGGCGGTTGGTCTGTTGATTTTGAGTCGACTCACCGACGACTTGCAAGACGAGTCTCTTTCTTCTATCTGGCGACTACCGGTGCAACGTGAGCTACCGTTTACCGTTTTAGAGTCAATACAGCGACAGATTCATATTGCGGTAATTAAAAAATCTGATTAGGAATTGTCAAATTCTTTCGACAGTTTCCTTTCTGTATTACGATATTAAATAAAAACTTAAGTCTCCTTTGAGACGATTTATCTTTTGAGATGATGATACTCGGAAATGGCATTCCATACTTACACAAGAAACACACACAGTTTTATTAGGAACTAGCTGACCCGTGGCCCTTTCGTTAGGCGGTAAAACTTTTTACTTGTGATGAAATTTCATATGAGTGTGGTTCGGTTAGTACTGAGTGCTATACATTTATTTCCTGGCTGCCAAAAGACGGGTTATATTTTAACTGCATATGTATGTATGTATTTGCATGCCATTTTGACTATATTACCGTTATTTGTGAGTGTCTTCTTGTGAGTATCTTATTTGTGAGTGTCTTATCTCTTTAACTTATTAAGTTATTGCAGTAAAATTATATGCAGTAAAAGGAAAAAGTCTTTTGTTTTTTAAACACTTGAGACGATAAATTTACTTGTTTCGATATGAATTCATAATTGTTGATAATATGACCAATAAACATGACCTAACGATTTAAATTATTTTTTTTATATAAAAAACTACTTTTTGTGACTTAAATTTAAAGTGTAGACATATGCTGTCGCTGACTTTTTTGTAGGCATTATCAAGCTCTTTAACTTTTCTCTAAAACTCAATCATTATCTCTCATCGTAAGAAACGTTTTCATTCGACCGTTTTTTCTCCGACTTACTTTGCAAATCCGACTACCACAAAAAAGTCTTTTCATTTTTCGAATTAATATATAGCCTATGACACTCACAAATAACGTGGCTTTCTATTGGTATAAGAATTTTCAAAATCGGTTCATTAGATCCAGAGATTACTTCCTACAACCTCACATACTTTACCCCTTTATAATATTAGTATAGATGAGATTTTAGATATTTCGAACCATCCTCCCGTGAAAATAAAGACATGCATTTTCTGGCATTAACGTGGGGCGCGTAATGCCTTCTGCTACGCCACGGGACGGAGAAAGTAAAAAACATTGACACCGCGGTATGTGCCTTTACGAGGGACGCTCATTCCGAAGGATTTAATTTGGGAATATTTATTTTTTAATCGAGCCTCAACTTACAGTTTTTAAGAATCGCGCATTTTACCAGATCACAATGGTACACTTTAATTATTATTTCATACCCGAGAAGAACCTACACCTATTCTAATTCAATCCGGAAACGTCACCCTGTCACATACTGAGAACCAGTATCGCTTTTAAAGCTGAAGTTACCTGCCTACCAACAAATTAAACTGCATGGACTTGGTCCAACTAATACATTTCCGGACCCCATCAAGAACGTCAAGACAGTCCTCATTGTTTCACATTAGCCGTTGCAATAACAACTACCGTAAGAACTCTTTCTTAAACCGTGTGTGTAGGGTTTACGATGATCGATACGCATCAATGATATCTTCGCTGAATCGAACATTGGATTCAGAAATTTGTTAAAGAGGGCGATATTTAACACTTAATATTTAAAATTTAATAATTATTATTATTTAAAATTTATTACTTATTATCTACTGTTTGCACTTGTACTTATTCATACCAACGTACCTGTCTCAACTTCAAATATCGTACGAGTAAATTTGTTAAATACGTGGACACCCATCAACATAATGTATTTTTTTTCCTATGTTCCTCCTTCCCTTCCTGGTCCCTCCCTTCCTATCCTCTTTCTTTTCTCGTTTTTTTTTCTGTCTCTTATCATTTAGATAATCTTGATGTTAACATTTAGTGGAAAATTGTCTCTGGTGTAATTTTTATATCTATCTTGTTTGGCTACTTACTTTTATACACTGCTATTTTCCTGAATAAAAGAAAATAAAATAAAAGAAAATAAATAAATAAAATAAAATAAAAAAAAAGAAAATAGTTTTTATTTTTTGGAAAATTTGAAAAACTTGAGTGATAAATAAAAGTTTGACAAGCGTTAAACGCGCTGCGCCATCTATCAATAGGTGAAATATCGCAAATAAACAATATACGCGATATTTTACCTACCGCTAGATGGCGCAGCGCGCTCAACTCTTTTTATAGATACTATTTTCTAAAACATAAGTTATTTATTTTATTTTCAAAGAAGATTCGCTTGCGGAACAGGGATAACCCCTCCCCCCCCCCAAAGTTTCTGGTCTTACGGCGACGCAGTAAATCGAGAGAACAGTAGACGACAGGGCTGTGCGGGAATAGGATGCGAGGGAAGTGGGCAGAGGGGTACGTCTCGACGAACGCTTTTGGTAAGTATTACGCGCGGGTGAAGGTTGGCGACCTTTTGAATGTATGCATATCCGTGTGGGTCGAGTAGCGGACATCCGGCGGCCATATGCGAGCCCCTACGACTCGTGACGTTTCGCTTCGATTTCAATTTTGTTCTAAGAGAAGCTGCTGTCTGGTATACTGTGGCGTGGTTGTGGTACGACTATACCATAATCGGCACAATAAAAATAACATATTAAAGGTTTGTTTGTAAGATTTACGTTTGCGGGAAAAATAGTTGCCACAAAGGAATGGCGAGAGGCAAAATAAGCGCGAACAATGTGGAGACAAACAATGCGGTGGTCGCCACTTGGGCGGACCGCTATCAGATGGCGTTCGCCGTTTGCCACGGCCACGGCTACACGGTGTTAGCGCATCGCTCGCCGACTCGACGACTCCATGAAAATCAGCATGCCGTCGCGCCGCGCCGTACGAGATAACCTATCAACTTCCTCGCAAACTCTTAGAAAGTCTGGCTCGATGTGAAGGTACAGGAGAGTGTTGTCAACGACAGCGGGCGAACCCGTCAACCAAACTAGAGCTGTCAACTACAACGGGCGAACCCGTCACCTTAGGAAGTTCTACCGATATTTGATCGTTCTGTCTCCTGTAAAGTGAGCGCAGCGCGGAACTAAAAACAATCCACTGTCTAGTTACGCCACCTGCCCGTCAGAGGTCAAAGCCTTACGGCGAGGCACCGGGAAAGGTACTCAGCGGGCAGCCTCGCCCCCTGACTACTAGTTTGGAATGATATCTCCGTCTGGAATTAACCTTCAGGATATCTCCTGCCTCATGACTGGTTACAGGATCAAGGTCGCTTGTTCGGTCCTCTCCCTTATGAAGCTGTGATACGGTGTCTACCGAATCTCTCGCGGACCACGGCATCCTTTGCCCGGCTTATTCGCCCGGGATCGGGTGGTCGAATGGTCGTTTTAAGAGTAGTTGCCATAAGGTTAACAACTACCCCCTCTATAGGAAACATTGCTGTTTCCAGACTAATTCCTCCCCGGCTGTTAGTCGGAAACCGTCCAGGAGCGCCCGAAGGTTGACTCCTAGGGGAGACTGGCCCGCAGGACAGTGTCCTACCATGGCTTTTTTTCGGCGTGGATGGCTGTTGACCCGTTGCGTTTGACCGACCGAATACAACTGGGTCTTGGTGGCCAAACTGCAACAGGGCCTATTCGTTCCCACCCGTCACCCCAGGAAGGTATAAAGACATTGATCTTTCTTTCAACCTGAATTGAACGTGCGGACGAAGACAGTCCACCATCTAGCTACGCCACGCACTGAGAAAAATATAACGATGTAATACACGGAAATACGCATGTTTCAACAAGGATTACGTATTTAACTCACACTGTGGTCCGAACGTATGAATTAACATTATTCGTAACGGTTTTGGCGTGACGGTAGTTATCATGCCGTAATGTAAAATATAATGTTATTTTATTACGTCACGACTTTGGGATCTCGCTTCTAACATGACAGCATGTAGTATACGTACGGTTATAGTGGGACACATGAAACATGTTGAAACTACAGTATACTGTTATTTCTGATTAACGGTACGGAAAATGTTGATACTTACTATAATTGAGTAAGGGAGTTGCAACAAATTTGCTTGTAATTCAACAAAATAACGATTGCAACATCGTTATTCCGTATAAAACCGTCACAACAAAATGGTAATGTAAGAATCAATCCAATATTTTTCTCAGTGTACGCAAGTCGTTCGAATTTATCCAGAATCTTCTCCTTCATGTCTATAGTACCAAAATCAGCGTAGTCCAGAATTGGGAGTAGCAGCACATGAGTAAATGATTACTATTAGCAAGTCAAATAAAGAATTTTAGAAGAAATAATTGGTAATAGATTGAAATTTGGCATATATGTTCTTTAATGCGTACCGTTAAACATACTAAAAGTCCCCTACTCTATGTGTTGAGATCGAGCCGCCATCTTGGAAAAATGGCGTTCCGGTTCAGTTTTTCGCTTATATCTCGCTAACTATAGCGAAATCGAAATTATGCATCATGTAAAAGATATACATTATAAAATTCTTTACAAAAAGTGTTATGTTAATTTTTACATGTCATTCCCACATATCGTCAGTTGTCAGTTGACTAGTCTATTTCCATATTATTCATATATGATATGTAAAAATGAACATAACACGTTTTGTAGAGAATTTTATAAGGTATATTTTTTACATGAAGCATAATTTCGATATCGCTATAGTTAGCGAGATATAAGCGAAAAACTGAACCGGAACGCCATTTTTCTAAGATGGCGGCTCGATCTCAACAGATAGAGTAGGGGACTTTTAGTATGTTTAACGGTACGCATCAAAGAATATATATACCAAAATTCAAGCTATTACCAATTATTTCCGTCAAACGTCGAAATTTGTTCCGGTTTGACTGGGCCATATGTGGTAGCAGTTAGTATATGTGCTTGCATCGCAGTGCCATACTAAAGCAAAGTTTGAGCGGCGCCTGCCTCCCAATTGAAATTCCCTGTTTCTCTTTTTCCACTTTATGGTTATTTGATCGGACCGCACCGCCCCCGTAGACGTGGTCCGATGGTCATACGGGCGGTCGGTCGCGGCGCGCGTGGGCTTCGCAGCATCCATAATTATTCTCGGCTGGATCTTCGGCTACACGTGTCTTATCTCGTTGATTTCGAGGCGGCTTTAAATTCTTGCCATTTGTGTGACCGGGATATAAAATTTTAGAGCCTCCACTGCGCCTATTGACGGCTGCGCGCCGATCATTGGACTCAATAAGGAAAATAATACTATTGTCATGTAAATTCGAACGACGGCGGCGAACGCTATTTGTGTATGGGCTATATTAATGGCGTGGTTGTTGAGAAATAAGAGAGCCCGAATTATCTAAATCTATGGGCAAACTCCTCCAGTTATTCGCTTGAGTGCACAGTCGATTGGTTGACGCCGCACAATGCGCAAACCGTTCAGCAGCGCCCGAAGGTTACCCCCAGTCGATCTAATTCACCTGCTGTGACACTCTTGCCGCCAAACGAGTCCTTAGAGTTTCCCCAGAGTCCTTATCAGGATCGACTCTCTTCGATGAGGCTTCTGGATAAGGGTTAAACCGTGAGTTGAGCTCAGCAAAGATAACGAGCAGGTCATATGGCCCAATCTGCACTGAGATATTGGTTTTCTTACTAAATTATCATTTTGTTATTACGGTTTTATACAGAATAATGATGTTCCAATCGTAATTTTGATGAAACTTTATACCATATTCAATTGGACTATTTCAGGGCTGTTGCCTCTCCCCGACGATTTTTAATATAGTTTTTAATATACTGCTGGAAAGCGTGACCCAGTTTGACAGGAAGTGGGGCTACCGTTTTAAAACAGACGGCCAATACACCTCGTCGTGCCTCGCTTTTGCCGACGACCTAACTTTCATCACCAGAAGCCCCAAGCAGCTTTCCCTGCTATTACAGAAAGTGGAGCTTTTCTGCGACTGGTCAGGCTGTATAAAAGTGAAGCCCTCCAAATGTTTTTGCCTTGGACTCGCCCGCATAGGCACAAAATTTACATCCTATGACCCCAAATTGGTCTATAAGGGCTCTAATATCTCGCTTATAGACCCAAACAATCATTTCAAATTCCTTGGCAGAAAAATCACCCATCAGGGAAAAGACGTCTCGGGCGATCATGTTATAGAGCATTTCAAAAGTTGCCTGGCGAAAATAGATGCCTTGCTAATTTCTGGCCCTCGTAAGGCCTGGATCTATGACAATTATCTAACGTCACATTTGTCATGGCCCTTTCTTATATACGATTTTACCAAAACCCAACTGTCCCGTCTAGATGCGCTGGTGACAGCTAGTTTAAAATCTTGGCTGTCCTTAGCCAAACCAGCTGACCCCTCGACTCTCTTCAGGTCCAAACAAAATTTTGGGCTAGCGCTTAAACTGCCCTCTCTGCTCTACGCCAACTCCAGAATAACCAAAAATTCGATTCTGTGCAATTCCAAAGATCCGGCAATATCGAAGCACGTAATAAGTGGCCGTAGTGATTCAAATGATCTACAAGCCCGCGTAGACTTCCACAAAAAGTTCCTTACTGGAATCAGCCAGAATGGCACTGGTCTGGGGTATGGCAGTACAACCACGAGCGACGTGGACTTGAAGAAGTCTCTTTTGCGGGGAGATTACGACAGCAAGAGTATGGCTCATGCTATTGGCCTTCAATGCCAGAATGATTGGACAACAATTGGGGACTTTTGCATTCCGCCTCCAATGCACTGGAAGGTAATGCTCTATGACTGGACGCCAGAGATGCTGAAATTTTATTTGAATGCCTTCAGCATACACTTCCAGACCCCAGTAACCTCGCTCGTTGGAGCTTTGCCGAGGATAGTTCTTGCCCCCTCTGTAGCAATACCCCTTGCACAGCTAGACACATTCTAGCTGGCTGCAAGGTGGCCTTAGATCAAGGACGGTACACTTACCGCCATGACAAAGTAATTAGTCTCTCAGTGGCTCGTGCCAACAAGGGTTTGACAGTATCCTCCAAACCACCAATACAGTTTGTGCGGGATGGCTCTAAAGGCAAAAAACATTTAACTACAAAACCCTTCTCAATAATCGAGAAAGCTACAGATTGGATTCTGGAGGTTGATTCGGTCTCTAAGCAGTATACATTCCCTGAAAGTCTCGGATGCACAGCCCTCCGTCCAGATATAACTCTTTACTCTCTATCTCGGAAGGTGGCTCTTATTGTAGAATTAACTGTTCCATGGGAATCAAATATCCCAAAAGACCACGAGTACAAATTAAATAAATACCATGATCTTGCAAATGCCGTAACCCGGAACGGCTTCACTATTCACCTTCACGCGGTGGAAGTTGGCGCTCGTGGCCTGCCAGCTAAATCTCTATTTCACCTCTTTAAAGATCTTGGCCTTTCCAGAAAAATAAACAACTCTTTCTTAGAAAAATTATCTAAAACTGCGATTTGCGCATCTCAAATTCTATGGCTTCGAAGGGGGAGTGAATGGGTGGTAAGGTGCACGCTCACATGTGGCAAGACAGCTGTCCTAAACCTACCACAGCCGGTTCGTAAGTCCGGAATCCACAGCTCACACCCCAGAAGTGTAAAAAAATAGTATTATGATGGGCCCGACTCCGGTCGGTGAATTTCATGGCAGCTCCGTTTGTATTTATATATACTTGAATGTATGTTTCACCATGCACCGTACGGGTAATACGAAAATAACGGTAAAATGTAGTTTCAACATGATTATTGTAACTGACTATGACCTTACGTATGTAATAACATGCTGTCATGGTAAAAGCAAGATATCGCTGTTCGCCGTAATGAATGTGCGGTGTATTTACTATGTCCGTGACATGGTAACTACATCGTTACGCATCATGTCGATACATACGTATGGACCACCTTATATGTTACATACGTAATCCCCTTTGAAACATTGTATTACACGCAGCATATTATAGCGTTACATTTTTTCAGTGCAGTCGATTGCCTGACGCCGCACGAAGCGCAAACCGCCCAGCCGTAACAGTGGAAACAAAGTCCTTACCAGGATCGACCCTGCTTCGACGACGCTATCGGATAAAAGTTGACGAGCAGATCATATGGCCAAAGCTACACAGGAACCGTTAGATTGACATCAGTGATAATCGTGGTAGACACACGATAACAGCACAGCTTGAAACTTATTTATTTTATTTTATTTATTTATTTAACAATTTACACAAAAATGTTACAAATTACAATTAGGAAACATCAAATAAAATACCCTTTTAACTAAAACATAGCAAAAAATTAAACTTAATTGATAAATTATGTCCTCTGTCATATGTCGCCCAACTAAGAAAAGCTTGTGCTTGGGCGGACATTCCATAAACAAAGGGTCGTTAAATACGTAGAGAAAAATACATGTAAATACGTTAAAACAACATTTTTCTTTTTTTAAGTTAATGAAAAAGAAATTTAAATGGCTACGGGTCATTTTTATTAATTACGCTGCCAAAAGCGAAAAAAATAATAAAAAATGACAGTACTCTATCGGTATTTATAAAAAATGCTATTTTACGTGCGACATGTGATGGTCAGAGTAGATCGCAGATAGAGAAAAGCGCAGAGGTGTTGCGTGTTCATTAATTTAATTACCGGGGCGAGCAAATAAGCCTGTTCATGCTTCCTGCGAGTTACCACTGTCCGTTAGTAAAAAAGTGACGTGACATCTGTTATCTGACTCCATATGGGATACGCGCGGATGGCAATACCACATGATTAATTTTAGCGTGTTATAATTAGGCATAATATTGCGTGGCAATAAATTTGCGCGGAAAAATTTGAATCTTCTTTCTGGCAGGGAAATGAATTAATGAATTGTGACGTAGTCCCTAGATCATCTAAACGTCACAATGTGTATAATATTAATTCGTAGATAACACTTGTCTGAATATCCTATAGTAGTTTTTTCCAGGGATCTAAATGATTTTAACAAATGAATCATTTAAAAAACCATCATTGACTTATATTTTTTCCCACAAATTATATAATGCTTTAGTTGTCTCTATTAATCCGTTCGAATTATCAATATGACTTAACACATGATCAAACAAAGAAAATTAGTAGAAGAGGTAAAGATTTCGATAAGTAGTGCTCATAGTATTTTACATGATCGCTTAGGGATGTTAAAGATAACCGCACGCTGGTTACCTAGAATGTTTACGGAAGCGCAGAAGAAAACTAGAATAAAGATTTCGCCACGCCTATTGCATTTGTTACAACAGGATCCTGGCCGTTTTTTGGCTCGATTCATAACTATGGACGTAACATGGTTTCACCATTATGATCCTGAAACAAAACAACGATCCATGACCTGGAAACGACTATTATCTCTAACTACTAAGAAATTCATGGCCATTTTATCAGCCGGTAATATCATGGGGTTTCCTTTCTGGGACAGTTAGGGGTTTGTGATGATTCAATACTCTGATCATGGAGCTACTACTCAATATGGGGGGAAGTCCCCTAACGCCGGACAGCACCTAGCATCGGACATATAGTATCTCAACAAGTCGCGACGCGATCGATACAAAGACGGGTGAAACGGGTGCGGAGAAGCGCACGCTTTTTCTACGTCTTTGTATCGATCGCGTCGCGACTTGTCGAGATACTATTAGTGTGACGCTAGGTGCCGTCCGGCGTTAGGAGACTTCAACTTGCTGATAATTTTAAAAAAATGCGAAAAGAAATTCGTGAAAAACGAAGAGGAAAACCCGCTAAAATCGTTTTGTTTCACCGAGATAAAGCCCCAACACACAAGTCCAGAGTTGCGATGGCTGCCATTGTAGAAGCTGGATGAAATACTAGAACATCCCCCATACTCACCGGACCTTGCTCCTTGTGATGTCGCAAATTTGAAGACGATGACGTGGTACATATTTTTTTAATGTGATCGGATGAAGACATTTTTGGCAGGGTAGTTCATGTTTATAAAACAAGATATATCCAGGGTATAACCCTAAAAGGTTACTGGGTCGAAAAATAGAAAAAAAACAATAAAAAGTTAACTTCATCATACTCATTATCACTTTTTATTGAACCCCGTAGTATGTCTATGGACATGCAGTATTTTCTGTTTGTTTACTTACGGGGTAATTTCGTCGCGTGGGCGAAAAGCTTTTAAATGCATCCGCGCATTATGCCCTCGCACGAACACGCGTAATAGGTGCTACATCTGAACCAATGGGATATAAAGATACAAGTGGATAACGTCGTATATCGTCCTTTATTTTAGACGATAAAGTAGTGGGAAATGTGCGGGCGATACGAGTATGTATAAACCAGAATATTACATACCATACGTACCTATTAGGAATTTTAGGAGGGTTTTTATCGCAAAAATGAACGTTTATTTAAAAAAAAAAAAAAGTGCATTTTATTCAGAGTTATTGCCCATCGCTAGCTATGCATTTCCACCATATTTCTAGCAAGAGATAGTTTCCCCGGCGGAAGAGGCTTGTCCTTGAAGACTATCAACGAATCCAGCCATTTTTTGATATCCACGAAAATCTGGAAGCGCTTCTCGGAAAGACCATGAGTCATCGACCGGAGCAAATACTAGTAAACGGATGGTGCAATATCTGGGAAGTACAGCGGGTGAAATAAGATCTCCTAGCGAAGCGTTTCCAGTAAGTTCTTGAGCTGCTCCGCGATATGTGATCAAGCACTGTCATGCTGGAAAATCTGTCTTCAATGTCATCATGGACATTGTCTTGTCTTTTGGCGTATTCCGGCCGTTTGACCTTCACCGCATCGCTCGATTCCTTGAGCTGAGCTCGACAGCGATCGCGCGTGATGGTTTTTCCCGGTTTCAGCAGCTCGTAGTAGGTGACACCCTTTTGGTCCCACTGCAAAACATTGCCTTGGATACGTGGATGTGTTGGATCCGTGGATTCGTGGATGTCTGAGATTGCCTATTCGGCGTGGCTGTTGAGGTCGATGGAGTGATTAGCCGGGGGTGCGAGCGATATATCTTGCATTTGGGGTTCTCGTAAAAGAACTACTTTTCGTCGCCGGTTATTATTCGGTGGAGAAAACCTTTCCTTTTTGGACGTAGAAGGAGATTTTCACAAGTAATTAAACTTCTTTCGACGTCTCTTGACTTTAACTCGTAAGGGATTAATATTAAGTGCTTGACATAACATCACCAGCGTCAGACTCGAATCTTCATGAAGTATAGTTTCCAATTTGGCTTCTTCAATTTTTTTTCTTCTAGCCTGGGCGTTCTTTGTCTTGCACTTTGAAATCACCACGTTTGAATCGGCGAAACCAGGTCTCAACAATCATAGTGAATTACCCGTAAGCCTCCAAAAGCAAACGATGACATTCTGCAGCAGTTTTTCCAGAAAAGCTAGATCCCGCAAATTACGTATTTCGGTTCAAACTTCGACATTTTCGACTTTCGCTTCAAACACAGACTAATAATTGTAGAATAATGATTGGGCTATGAAATAAAGTAGTTTGCAAATTTGGTCAATGTCAACAAATATAAGCTACGCCATCTCTTATGAAATTGAAGTTTTCAATTCAAGGCCCTAATAGTAAATTGTTATTTATTTCTGTTATTTTATAAAGAAATCGATAGGAATCTGATGAAAATTTTAAAAGTATAATTGAGCAATCACTGCGAGCATATTTGAGCAATCGATTAAATTTTGAGCTGTTTGCCTTACACTGCAAAGACAATATTATACCTAAATCCACACAAATTCTATGTGATTTAGATAATATATGTACTGTACAATTAATTGCGTTCAAGATTACTTTTTATCTCGATGAGGAACTACAATGTCTGACACGAAATTGTGTGAGATTGCTTGTAGTCAATGAACGGATGAGCTTCGTAGCTACCTCAATACGCGCAACCACCCAAGGAGCTTCACACAATAGTCAGGTGACGTCATGAACCTATTGCGTGAGTGATATAACATGAAAGCAAAATAATTGTTAATGTGAAATATTCTTCGGGGCATTGAATCGACGAAAACCTCTTTATTGCACAATAAAAACATTTAGGGTACAGTGGCGTACATATTTCTAGCTAAACAATATCTTCTAGTCGACCGACATGTTGAAGGGACAAAAAGAGTAACTAAAATTGGAGTAGGTAAGTACTAGCAGATATTAAAAAAAACTAATTATATTGTAAATTATAGGGAATGTATGCATTTTTGACGTATCTGAAGCCGAAAGTAAATAAATAAATAAATATACTAAAAGGACATAAATCGATATATACATACATATACAAAAGATATAAAAATAAATAAACTGACAAAATAAGGTAAGGAAAGGGAAGGGATAATGGAAAGGTTTGAATTTGTGGTGTATATAATAGTTGTAAAAAGAAGTGCCTTTTCAATGATTGCGATAGCGATAGGCGGATAGCGAGGTAGCGCCTCTAATAGCTGGAGGAAGCTGATTCCGTAGTCGAGTTGAACAAAAATGTTGCTTTGTGAAATGGGATACGTAGAGTATTATTCTGACTTGAAAGAAGTGGGAGACCATGACTTACTAGCCCGATAAAAACCTTGTTGAGGTAGGAGAGAGAAGTAAGATTGTGTCGAACATTATACAGTCGTGAAAAAATGTGCAAATTTCTCGGTTCCCGTATCCGAAGCCATTGCAATTTGCTCGGTACTCCGAAACATGGTCATGCTTCCGCAGATTGAATATGTACCTTATGCCAACGTTTTGTGGGCACTCGAGCTTATCTAGTTTATTCTCGTTGAGGTCTAGATATGCGACATCGGCATAGTCTGGCAGAGTCAGCATAGGGTTTTCACATAAACAAAATGTATTTATATCTAATTTAAAAAAATATATAGGTATATTCAAAAAATGGATTTATTCAATCTAGCCTCTGTGACTTGACTGGCTCATCTCTTGGTAGCCACATCAACACGAAATGTTTTTCAAACAAACGCGTGTTTCGATATTCGCAGTTTTCAAATTAAAAAAAATATATCATTTATTTATAAAGTACCAAAATCTACAAACTTTATAGTAGTTTTTGTAATTAAATGCATTTTTTAATAAATCAGCCGTTAATTAAGTAGTAATAAACCCCATTTATATGCGTTTTTGCTTCAAGATTTCCCTACAAAATAAATGCTGAATAAAAAACCATTAAAATAATCACGATACAGGAAAACAATAACATCATGGATCGAAGCAAATTGCGTTGTTACAAGATTTTTTACCATGCAAGTAGTCGTAATCGGGCGGCGTTCAGGTAATCGCAATCGCCTCATTTCGACGCGTCTACCGCCTCGCGCGCGGCTTGTTCTCCGCTCCCCGTGGCCTCCAAAAGAAACAACGCGGGGGAAATTAATATACACAAAGGATTATAAATAAAATGTTATTATTGTGGGATGGAGGAGAGTGGCTGGGTAGCCGTAGCTGCGAAGTGAATTCGATAATTATGCGTGGAGCAGAGCGCGCCTTTAAAAAACTGCGAAGTAAGAGAAGCGAGGACTCTGCCGAGCTACAAAGTGGCCGCGACGTTGGGCTCTATGCTGTACAGTATACACTAGTATACAGTATACACTATACAGTCAACTACGCAAAGGCCGGGACGCTTTTTAACGGACTTCAAAAAAAGGAGATTATCAATTCGGTTGTATTTTTTAATTTTTTTTAATGTTTGTTACCTCAGAATTCCGTCATTTATGAACCGATTTGGAAAATTCTTTTTTATTTGAAAGGATATACTTCCAGATTGGTCTCATTTCTATCAAAATCCTGCTCTGATGATGGAATCCATGAGGAATTGAGGAAGCTCCTCAAATATTTATCATATGAAGTTGAAAATTTACATGCTTTCTGCGGGCATTCTTTTGCGCGCGAAGGCTGGCTTCCGACGGGTTAATCAATTTAAATTCTGATTTATCCAGGCAAGCTAAGTAGAACAGTATATAATACAAATATGATAACGGTCAAACGTAAAAACTCTATTAGGCTAAATAAACATTAGAATAATTATGCAAAAGGAGGTAAGTAAGGTAATAGCTATTGTAAATCAAACTGATTAATATTGGTAAAATAAATACAAAATATTGTTAGTTACTCGTTGAAAAGGTACTAACTAGCCTTAGTGGAGAACTATGATACATAATTCGTATTATTTTTATAAATAAAGAAATTCATAAAAGTTAAAAAAAACTTTATGTTTTTTGTTTCAAGACGTGTCTACGACACGAAAGCCGTAACGAAAACACCATAAAAACACGATACCTTGCTGAATTTAATTTATAAATCGCTTAGGAACACGCACGGGTTAATTTATAGCTTTGAAAAAACGACAATTGAGAAAAAAAATGTTAAAAATGCTTTGAAATCGTAACACAGTTCAGTTTCAGTTTTTATTCAGTGTAGATACGCTACGTACACATATTGAACGTCAAAAGACAATAATAGTAAATTAAATATTATACATATTTTTTAGGCGAATTGTACAAGTATTTTCAAGTAATTCCACTGGAAAGAACCGCCAAAGAGTGACCACTTTTTGGTTCTATTTTTGTCAAATACAATTTTGATTCTATATTATTTAAAAATAATTGAAATTCTTCGCACCTTGTCTTTAACCTCTACGAAGTTCCCTTGCATTGTAAACATGAAACAGAAAGAAATAAGACAGACAGGACAACAAGTAAGCCAACGTAAGCCAAAGTAAGCACCTTTATGCAATGAAGTGATCAATACAAAATAAAATATCCTAAATTTCGATGTAGGTGAATCGTCTGAAATTAAAACAAGCCATAAAGTTAAATATAGCCTTTGAGTAGTACTTATAGTGGGAGTACTTATAGTACTTGAAAAGACATTTCAGAAGAATATGTATTTTGCATTTATCTACTGTATTTGTGTATGTACGTGTATGTATGTATTGTACGTGTATTTACTTTGAAAATTTAGTGTTGTTAAAAACGCCATTTATTAACATTTGGGCTGAGTGTTTTGCCTTAAGGCGAAGTAAGACTTAAAGTAAAGAGACGGAAATATAAGAGAAAGAAAGAAGATTACTCGTGACTAGCATCATACGAAATTAGGCACCGACGTCGTCAATAACGAATTTATTTATTTATTTATTTCATATTACGTATCTTATATTTCAACTAAGATTACACAAGAAAAAAATATGAATTTTGAATTACAATAACGCGACAAATTGATTCATCCGAATCCTATGCAACTCGAGGAACGTCACACATCTACTAAGCTAACGCCTGTACCTAGATGTGCGATTTACGACTTATTTTACATTGCGAGCTGACATATTAAAGATACAGTTTATTAGTAGAGGTTAGTAGAAACGTTATATCATAAAGAATATTTTCATTCTATCTTTCTTTCCGTTGGTTAAGTTCCTGAAAAAAACTGTGGAGTACGAAAACTGACGACAATTTCCATTGACATTTCGTCACTGCCTGTACTTGCCACATTTACGAGTGAGCATTTCCAGAAGTGTTGCGAGAAGTATAATTAACGAACATAGCAGGCAGCTCCCGGACCTCCGGCGATATTGTTTCGAAGGAATGAATGGAGGAAGATAATAAGTCAAGCGGAGTTGCGCTTAACCATACTAAGAAAGACAGTCGCCGTGACGCACCGCTGATGAATAATGGAAGAGGAGGCTTTATTCATTAGCAATAAAAATAAGCTTATGGAATGTTGCCTGGTTTTCCTTTATTGTTACGAGATGTCAAAATTTAGGTATCGTCCATCCTAGTATTTAAGGGAAACTTCTCGAGACGCATGGTAACACTACACGTATCGGCTACTAATTATCGAAAATCTTTTATGAATAAAAAGGTACCAGGAGGTTTTTATTCCTCAGTTAAGGAATTTTACGATCTGAGGGATTTGAAAATCTGACCTTGTAAATAAAAGCGATCATAAGCGATATGGCATTTTTTTTTTTGGGGCGTATCAGTAAATCCAAAGTGCAGAACATTCAATTCGAAAGTACTGGACATTCAACGACCTCAGCATGGCTGGAAGGTCATAGTATTCCAAATGCAGTATGTCTTCTGAATTTCAAATGTACTAAACTGACTGTTCTCTTTATACTGTGAACCATTTTCTCAGAAAGTTACTGGTATTTTTATTTTACAACCACAAATTATGGTCCCTAAACAACAGCTTCCAAAAGACACGAAGAAAAAGTTTTACAAATAAATAGCAGTCTCACGTGGATCCTCCCCTTGAGGTATCAGGGTAGCATGTGATCGCCGGCGGTAGCGGACGGTGAACACCGATCGGTGGAAAAGCGTCTCATTATCAAGAGTCGCAGATTGGCTGGTCGGCGTTCGCTGAGATAAGTCCCCCGCCCGCCCCACGTCGAACATGTGTCCCTGTTAGCCGTGGCCGGCGATCCGGGCAAAAGCCCGCTACTATAGTGGGCACAAGCCGTGGAGTATGGATGCTGCAACGTTGCAGTCGTCCTAACAATTTCAATACTAATTGCGGTAATTTAATACGATAGAAGAACCGACTCCCATTTCAGTCAGAATATTCGCTCGAACAGATCTCGTTTCTTCTGCCTGTCCTAGGACGTATTCCGAACATAATATTGGTACTTGTATCTTGTAAAATTAAATTACTCATTTACCAAATCGCTCCTTCCCAGTGCCAAAAATATAGGTCGGGTTTAAGAAAGTTAAACATCTCTCATACTAGAAATTTCGGCGGAACGCAGGGTCTGTCAAAGTTCAGTACCAAGGTAATAGATACAGCACGCAGGTAAGTATTAGACTTGGGGTGGAGCCTTGCTGCAAGCACTTGATCCTCTAATTAAAGTCGCTATTAAGAGTAATACACAAAAAACCCTTCCGGTATTCTCCTGAGAGCTTGTACAATAAATCTAAAGTCCTTGACGTTTGTCAAATATACGCTAAGGTAGTCGTACTCTACTACTATAATCATGAGAATTATCATCTATATTCAACACACCATAAAGGAACACGAGTAACAACAACCAGACAGCACTTAATCCAAAAAAAGAGAACAAGTTTTGCACAAAAACACTTTTCTTACATTGCTCCTCGACTGTTCAACAAAATGAATAGTGTTTTTCCTGCAGGACTGAAATCTATAGGACTAGTCACGGCGTAAAGAAAAACCTAACTAAGTCACTTTTGACTATGGGTCGAAAAGAAACGGAGACATTAAAAACATACATATATATTAAAATAGAGCACGATTTGTGAGATATGTGTATATATATAGTATTATTTTATATTTACCTATAAAGTATATATTTATTTATGTATGTACGTGTATATTTATATGTATATACCTAAATTTAACATTATTACGCTTTATTATTTTGGAGACATATATATCTTCTTAAATTTAACATAATAATATACAAAGACAATACAGCAAGTTACGAAAACCACTCTACCTTCTTTTATTTTAAGCCTACCTTAGTACCGGCGAGGCCTAGTTAGGATGGCTGTGAATTTAAAAATATATGTAATATTATAGATTAATAAAGAATTTTGAATTTGAATTTGAATTTGAGACTGATCTAGATTATCCGGGCAGGCGACGTCTCCTTACTCAGTATAACATGCAGTATATGGAACACATGAAATCTCCAGATATTATATGGTTTCTCCAGATATGATATGATATCATATGATATGATATGATATGCAGTATATGGTACACAGGGAAATCTGGCCATAGTATCCTGCTATGGTAATCAAGTAGACCATGGCATACAGCCAGCAACTTAACGCCGAGCGCATGGCTGTTATTAACCTGGCACCCCTGGGGGAGCTAATGGCTTTGGATGAAGGAGCTTCCGGTAGTAGGGTAAATTTCACTGAAAGCCATTTTGTGAACTAGAACATTTAATTCTGTCGATATGTCTTTATTTTATATCATTACATCTTCGCCAATTCAAATAAAAAAAACAAATACTTAAATAAACCGTAATCCTAAAAATGCCGTCTATGCTTGGAACGTTAAGCATGGCTTTTTACAATAGCGTGCTGTGAGCCATCCTCTCTCCTTCTTATTTCTACATACAATACCCCTATTATTTCGTGCGCTCATTTGTGCGTGGTGGGCTGCGCGCCCCGCATAATGTGCGGCAGATTGTTTGCGTAAGATTTGCCGTTTGAAGTGCGCACAGCTACACCGGCCGCTTGTTAAACACTCGATTTATTCCCGCAGCCCCGCACTATTTTACTCAAACGCGTCGTCCTCACAACAGCATCGATGCTTTATCGCCGCTCTACACTTTGCGCAGATCTTCACACGCTATTTATAAGTTATTACGTGCGGGAAATGATGAACGAGAGCACCGCATTTGGGTTGACAAAGTAAAGTGTACCTATCAGGCTGCTCGGGTTCGTCTTCCGCAACCTGGAGTGCCTAATTAAGAAATGTGTTGTTTATGAAATTATCACACTTTACGCGTCCCGTAATGTCAATAGCCAAAAGTCTTTTATTCATTCAAAATTGTAAATACAGTCGAATATGTTATAATAATAATTGTTTAAAACAAAATAATCAAAATATAAATGTAGCAAATAATAACGTTTTAAAAAAAGTCAGGAAATCAATAGTCTAAAAATAACGCAACGAATAATCAGTAAAAAATAATAGTAAAAATAAACAAAGTCAGACAAAATAAAACATAAATGATTAATAATCACATACGTAAACGACAATAATTATAATGAATAAGCAAACATTATCAAATAATTACTACGAGGTTGCCTCATACGTTTTAACATAAGAATAACAGATATATTATTTTTTATAATACGTATGTACCTATATTAAAGATATTCTAATATATTTTCGAGGTCGTCTACCTTATAAGTATCATGTGTAATGAGCCAGTGTTTAACTCAATATTCTAACATTTTTGGTTCTGAATCTCGTAGTCTTTGGAAGGTTATTAAAAAGTTTAAAGGTCAAATACACGAATTTATTTTTTATATACATATACATTCAAATTCATGAGCACAACAGAAAATGAAATGACAATTTAGACAATGCCGTCGTATGCTTTTAAAGTTATATACACATGATACATCTGTCTGAGCCCAGGTTACATAGCGCATACATTAAACGCAAATGATAATCTTTCTATTATGCTAAGCAAAGAGCAGCCGAGCCCGCCTTGCTAGGCACCCCTGTGTTAAGGCGAGCTCACTTCGGGAGTCACACTAGAGTGCCACGGTTGTGTCAAGAAAAGATTTAAAATATTTTTTAAAAATTATTATTTCTATTTTAATTTATAATCATTATTATTATTATTATTTATTTGATTGTTATTTTTCATTTTTTTTTTTTTTTTTAAATTAGGTACTTTAGGATTATAGACAAACAGGCTTTGGGTAGGACTGTGTTGACAACAAAGTGCCGTATGGCGGCTTTGCACAACAGTGAGTGCTCTGTAAAAGCCAAACAAGCAATAGCTCTAGCACTGACAATAAAAGCAGTAGTTGATACTTAAAATTTTAGGTTTCTGTGATTAACTTCTAGTATCGCAGTCTACCGTGTCATGACTAAACACCGCAAATTAAGATAAAGCGTTTTGAATACGAATATAAACGAATAGACGAAAGAATAGTTTTTTAACGAAAGAATAGAGTTTAAACGAATTTACGTCTGTTTCAAATTATTAGACAGAAACCTTACCGGCTACCTTGTAACATAAACAAAAACAGGCCTGCCTAGACGATGCCTAGACGAAAGAAACATTGAATCCCATGCGACCCAAACGGTTATTTTCAATTTGTAGTGTTTTGTCATAATACGACACGTCCTCCAAAAAGTCAGCAACGAAGTGTTGCAGATCGTTTATTATACAGATTGAATTTATCTATAAAAGTGCCAAAGAAGTCATGACTCTACCGTTGGTCATAAAGGCAGAAGTTGAATATTTTTTTAATTTGACTGTGATTCATATCTAATATCACTTTTCACGCGTTCTCCAATGCGTTTGCAACAAAACTCTGTGCGGAGGTTTTGCACAGATTCGCTATAGAAGCAGAGAACCACGAAACGTAACGCTCTGAGAAAATTCGCTTCACAATGCGAGCGTCTGCGTCGAGTGTTCACTAAATGTATGAATCAATAATCAGTAGCCCACGAAGTAGCGCCGCAATACGCTGCGAAATGCGGAGTTATCGTGACCACATTTCAAAGAGACCTCATATTACAACTCCCATTTCTGTCGTAGGTACGGAATCCTAAATTTAATTATGTATTTCCATTGAAGAATAAAATTTATGGGCGAAAGATAGTTTTAAATCTGGCAATGCGTTCGCGAGTTATCCAGCGCACAAGCACACATACCAAAATATGCGATTGCATGGTTTTATAGTTTAGGTTATAATAGGCGTATCATATTAGATATGTTAATTTACAATAGGCATATAATATTAGATAAGTTATAATTGGCGTTTATTATTTAATAGGTTAGGTGAGGTTATAATAAGCCTATAATATTAGATAGGTTATGATCGAGAAATAAAGGAACAAAAATGCAAACTTTCAAGGGGCCGTTAAAAAGGTAGCCTTTCAAACAAAATGCTTATACAAATTACTCTTGAATAAAAAATGGCAGGGTCATGAAATTTGGCAAAGTGTTAAAGCAGAACATTTCAGTTTTTAAAAGTTAAAATCAAAATAACTCCCGCATTATTAAAAAAAAAATCTATCAATACAACCTGTACAATAACGGTCTAACACAAATGCTTTTGTATGAAGGCGTACTCATTTAGCGGACTGTTAAAACGAAGTTAATAAACAATAAATATTTAATTTTTAAATTGTTTTTTTAATTAATTAATTTAAGAATCAATTACAATAAAACATTTATTTTGCTTAAAAAATAACAGTAGGTAACCGGATGGCAAAACCTTAATCTTTTGCTTATTTTATTCTGTCACCCAACTGGGCCTAGCCCGTTCTAGGGTGGACTAGACTCTAATATTGTCAAAGTAATTTAAAAAAACTTTCCCAAATCAAATAAAACGTAGTAAAAATGATATAATTATAAGGAAAACCTAATAAAAACATACAATCAGTTTTAGGACGTGTACCACCCTAAAAATATCACATCGTATAATCAAAATAAAAGTTTAATTACAAATGTTTACGATACAAATTTTATGCGAATAGTTAGATAAAGGTATAACGTTTCATGTGACTAAAGTTTTATTTCACAATCTTCTATATCTTATGAGTAATATTACGTAACCACGTAACCAGTTCTTCCCTTTCTCTCCTCTTCCTCTCCCAATTTCCTCTCCTCGGGCATTATTAATTTTAAATTCTTCCACTTGTCTTTATGTTATGTAATAATCTTTATTTTCACAATGCGCACATGTACCAGTATGTTTAGGTTAGTTGTAAGACATTGCCATGTAGCAATAAGCTCGCCTTTTTGTATACTCATTAAGTGCAAATAAAGAGTTTATTATTATTATTAATATTGGGAGAAAGGAGGTAAAATTACTATAATGACTTTTAGATTCCAATTTTTAAATAACATATCCCGTTTGTATATTTTTTAGATTTAATAACATATCATCATCAAGATGATGCTTCGTTTACGGTTACTTTTACGAAGTTAGTCAATAACTTCCAGCAATCAAATGGTCGTGTACCAATCAGCACTCAGGGTACGATGCTTCTCCAAAGTAACAGTAGCCATGTTACATTACATTACATTACATTTCTATCGTGTCCAATTGACGGCTAAAAACCGCTCTTGGACGTGTCAAAACAATTGAGTTAGGTAGTAAGTCTCGTTACTACTCTTTACTGAACATATATACGTAGTCAAGAATTTAACTACCAGATTGTCAAACTATAAATATAAATAATCAAAATAGAAGCCTAGTATTGTAAGTATTCAGTAATTCGAAAAGATACGTAGTAAAATTATTCATAAATCAATTGTCAGTAAAATGTTAAATAATCAAATTAAAGCTACGCCATGCATTTAAAAACAAAAAGTACCAATATAAAAACATATAAAATAATCAGACAATAAGGCTCTACTTTTGTAAGTAATTCAAATAGGCACAATATTTGAAAAATCATGGTCCTTAAATTCGGATAGAATATAGAAAGGGTGGCCTATCAGCATCTTCTTGATATATATTTTTAATTTTATGTCCTCCAGCTGTTTAAAATTTGTAGTCTGTTTTCCCAAAAAAAAAAGCGATAATCCTTTTCGCGGTACGTTTAACGTGCGCCACTTTGGTTGGGTTCATCTTGAAAGACACAAATGGTCGATTGCTGCTTTGTTTCGGGGTCGTAGCTGTTACTTTCCACACCTGTTACTACATATATTCCGCACCAAATTGGATGCCCCTTAGTTGAATCTGATAAGCATGGCATTGCGCCAAGTTTTTGAGCCTTAGTCAAATTGTGTGGGATCCATAGCGAGCATAGCATTCGTACAGCCAAATGTTTGTAAAGGATTAATTACACTTCACTCATGCCTATGCCTAAGGATGTCGACCATAAGGCGCACAGTATGGATGTTTTTGTTGTTCACAGCGGTGGACCTTCACGAAATTCGACGATAAGATTGACACGGCAGCGTTTGAATTCTCCAAACCAGCAAGTTATTTCTCTTGGTGTTTCAACGCCAAACTTTGAAGCAGAGCGAGGCTCTGCTGAGCTGTTAAATTACACATAAAATCGTAAAAAAATATACAGAGAAAATTTTCAGGATTTAAACTCATGATAATGAAGACACAGAATTTTTAAAATGATGCCATAATGAAAACAACAAATGACAGATGAACTAACCTTATTCTATAGCCAAAGAGTTAGAATTTCAAATGTTATTATTTTAAAAAAAGGGTTTTTGTAAGTGGCCAGTTCCGAAAACTTTCAGTGTGGAAGTGCCTTTTGCCTGTCACTGAACGCTAAAGAATAAAAAAATGTAGATTTCAACAAAAAAAAGTACTAAGAAATGTAATAAAACAGTAATCAAGAATCAAAACAGTCATGAATAACAGTAAAAATACAAAATAATCATACGAAACACATTGAAATTCTTAATCATGTTCTGTCTGCAAGTGTCAACTTATTAATTGATTAAAAAGTATTGTCTATTAGGAAACTTTTTAAGGAGTTACTGAATTGTAGATCGTACACGGCCCAGTGGCATAGTGGTTAGGTCGCCTGATATTACATTGTAAGGTTCCGGGTTCGACTCCCGGCTGGGTCACCATTTTCCATTGGGATAAAATTATAACTGAATTTCAATTCTGTCGATCGAATGCAATAACGATACACACTTACATGTTACACGCATACATAGATAGAAACACTGCATAGTAGGGTTGATTGTAAGAGCAATTTGTCGTATGATAATAAACCCGCCCATTGTGAAATTAGACAATAAAGAGTAGAAGCAAACAAACGAATGTTTGGTTTGCCTTTTATCGTTAATAATTTAGCTACGAGATTTTTTATC
>OX155960.1:30949710-31077210 GCA_944548615.1 Micropterix aruncella | reverse complement strand
ATAAATAATGAACAGTATGGTTTCTTCCCGGGCAGGTCAGTCGATACTAATTTAGCTGTATTTACGGAGTATTTAAATAAGAATATGGACAATCGAATACAAATTGACACCGTGTATACGGATTTTGCCAAAGCATTCGACCGCGTAAATCATGACATATTATTAAAAAAGATTTACTCTATTGGTATAAGAGGTGACCTTTACAGATGGCTAGTATCGTATATTAAAAATAGGTCGCATTGCATCTCCATCGGTTCTGTTATGTCACAATGTGAATTGATACCTTCTGGTATCCAACAGGGATCACATTTAGGACCTATACTTTTTATTCTGTACGTTAGCGACATCGGTGAATGCTTCAAACATTCAAAATTCCTGATGTATGCAGATGACTTAAAGATATATAAAATTATTAAATCTGAAAACGATTGTGTTCTCCTCCAGAAGGATCTCGACTCTTTGGAAATATATTGTAACAAAAACAGGATAAAAATGAATGTAGCAAAATGTTTCCACATAAGCTTTACGCGAAATAGAAACAAGATTAACTATTCATATCAGATCGATGACATTCCTATCGCGACGTGCACTTCTATTAAGGACCTGGGTGTAGTTTTAGATAACAGATTAAGCTTTCGGGCTCATATTGCAGCTATTGCCGAAAAATCTAGTAGAATGCTTGGCTTCATAATTCGCGCATCGAAACCATTCACCGATCCATTAATATTGAAGGTATTATACAATGCGTTTGTTCGATCTCACCTTGAGTTTGCTTCTTCAATATGGTCTCCCTATTATCAGGTCCACATTAACAGACTGCAAAATATCCAAAATAAGTTCGTTCGATACTTAAATTTCAAGACGAAAAGTTATTGTAATACTACTAATGAGGCGGCCTTACTATTTAAAATAAATTCGCTATGTTATCGGCGCAACTTGAATGATGCTCTGTGCCTCTATAAAATAATGAACGGTATATTCGATTGCTCTGACCTGGTGGGAGCGATCAATATTAACGCCCCAATGAGGACCACACGCCAATTTGACCTGTTTCGATTGCCGCGCTTTAAAACTAATGCATCAAGGAATGGAGTACTCACACGCTGTTGTGAGCTTTATAATACCCATTTAAATGGTATTGATATGTTTAATAATTCCATAATCACTTACAAATACTCCGTAAATCAAACCCTAACCGATACAATAAGCTGACTTGGTTTTTAGCTATTTTTATTGATTATTATTATTATTATTATTATTATTATATTTTATATACGCCATTACTAATATCATACCCGCTCACACTCCACACTTACACGCTCAACACACTCCCACAAACACATACACACACCCTGCATACTCGACACTTATGCACTTCTAAAATTGAAAAAAATTAAATTGAAGGTACGTTAGTTTTATTAAGTAGTTAAAAAAAAACGTAATTTATGTAATTTTATTGAAATCCGTAACCGGTTTTATTTGTTGTAAATCTGCATACATTTAAAAAAATATTATTACTGTAATACTGTGTGATTTCTCAATAAAGAATTGAATTTAATTGAATTGAATTGAAAGTTAGATGCCAACAACTTGTGGTTAAACTATATGAAATGTCAGAAATAACATAATCCAAAAATGTACGCAGAAGTACATTTTGAGACTACTCTAGCTCCGCTTCGAATAGTTTTGTTCATTTTTAACGCAAAATAATATGAATAACGAGAATTATTGACAAAATGAATAAATTTCATGAACTGAACTGAGATGAAAAACATCATCTGTCACAAGGGTTAGTGTTGCCACACAAAATATCCCCCCCCCCCCCCCACGTCGAATTGATTTCTACTCTTAATAGCCAGACTGTAGGTAATCATATTGCTCTCTACAATCGAAGCCTCTGTCGTGTATCTTTAGTTACCTATTCGTAATTAAAATTTTATTGTAATTCAGCCGACCCGCACTGCTTTATCTTGACAGGCCTCGCCCTCGCGCTCCCTCTCGCGAACGTGTCTGGTTCGCTCGCACGTGGTCTTAAACGTCACATTTCGCGCCATTTTACGAGCGCGGCGCCGCGGGTAGCGCGACGCCCGCGACGCTCTCATATTTGAAATTGTGATTCCGCTCGATTTGGTCACAGATTAAACTTGAGAGCTGTTCTTTTTTGGGGCAGATGCACGAATGCGAGGCGATCGGCGGTTCTTTCGAAAAAATTCTGTTAGAAATTTAATTGCAAGCGACAATTTTGTATAAAAATGATATTTTTTTGGAGAGAATTAATTCTATATACATATGACATTCCTTTATATATTTAAATTAAAGCACGATATACACATACCTACAGCATTACAAAATATTCGTTTTGTATCAGATGCCAGAAAGAAAGTAGTCTGCAGCATTACGTCAACGTCGCCAAAGTAGGCATAGGCCTGTACGAAGGTAGGCGTACCAATAAATTATTTTATTTATGCACACGTGTGGTTATAATTGAATAAAAAACAAATTAGGTAAACATATTTTAAAAAATCATGAAATAAACATCATCAAACGTGGTTTCTAACATTGGTTTTTAGACAAAGTTGAACTGGGATACTACCAATAAATTGTGAATATAAATTAGAGTCTATATCTATACCTGTGATCCCAAATCATGTAGGTAACTAATTACAAAATATAATAAACTCAAAATTCGGTCTCTTATGCGATTAAACTTTCTCTGAAACATCACTGAAAATACTGCTTTTAGTCAATATCGCTGAGAAAACTTCGAGTGACGCATCTAGTGTATATTATTAGAAATACAATTTTCCTTAATCTGTGATTCGGTTTTGGAATTTTACGATCCCTTAGCTTCCGATGGATGCAAATGCCGCTTACTTTTGCAGTTTTTAATTTTGCATTTAATGGCTTACGCATTTACGACTTGGGATGGTAGGTAGATTAAAAAAAAAAAAAACGAAAATCGGCCTACCAAGTCTTAGTATAGTTTTTTAACGTAGTTTGAGATCCATAGTTTGAGAAGAGTAAGAACAAAATAGGTGGACTGTAAAGATTTTGTTTTTGTCCTAGATGGCTTGATGTCTGCGAGGGTAGTAAAGATGATTACCAAAAGCTACATAAGCATAATTACATGGATTGAAAATATAGCAAATGCAAATATTTTCGTCATACATAGCTTTCTTATTTATATTCTATCAGCTTTTCAGGCTCTATAAATATACGCAAAAATAACGTGCGAGTATGAAATCGAAAACTACACTGAGACAAATATAACGATACGACACGGAAATACGCATGTTTCAACAAGAATTACGTGTACATCGAGGACTGTGGTCCAAACGTATGAATTAACATGACGCTTAACGATGTTGGCATGTCGGTAGTTACCGTGTCGTAATGTTATAACATTACGTCGTGACCTTGGGATCTCGCTTCTAACATGAGTAGTATAAGAAAGGTTTGTAGTCGGAAACATGAATCATGTTGAAAGTACATTATGCTGTTATTTCCGTAATAACCGTAAGGATAATGTTGGTACATATAATCGAGTAATGGGGTTTCAACGAAATTCCTTGTATTTCGACAAAATTACGATTAAAACATCGCTATTATGTATAAAACCGTAAAAAAAGTGGTAATGTAAGAATCAATCCAATATTTTTCTCAGTGTATCGCGGTCTATATTGGTCGCAGTGAAAGACTATAAATTTTATTTATTTACATTCGAGTAGCGAGTTATTGGTGCGATGGTAGAGATATAAATTGTATTTAGTTAAATAAGCAATAAGGACGCATGAACCTATACAATCCATCTAGCTAGACGAATGAATGCCCAACTAGATCGAACAGCCTGTATCTGGGCATACGAAGGACAATGCCTTAGTTTTTCGAATAGTAACTGATGTTATCTGACAACTAAACTATGTACTTTCAATATTAATACAAAATGATAGGATACAATATTACACATAAATAAAGAAAACATATTGATGACATGTATTAATATAAATATACAAGAAATAAGAAGGTTAGTTATATTAGCGATACCAATAAGTATATATATGATATATATTACAATTATACAGTAAAACGAAAACAATGGAGTGACTATATTTTTATATCAAGATGCGTAACGTTCGTTCGTAGGCTGGCCCTAACGCTACTTCCGTTTATATATTCAGCCTTTGCAAATTTTAGATATCTTGGAGGTTCAATTTGAGCTCTCAAAAATAAATTTGGAACCCTATTTTCCAACAACCTCGCCATGCATCGAAGTGTGAAAAAAATCGTCACTGACAATGGGATAAACGTTTTGGATTGGCCTGGCAACTCACCAGACCTCAATCCAATTGAGAATTTGCGGTCCATCTGCAAGACAAGGCTCAGAAAGATGGACTGCACAACGATAACCAACTTGATCGAGTCAACGAAAGACAACTTGATTCAAGTGTGGCATCGGGATCCAAAAATCCAAAACAACTGCAAATCGCTGGTAGAATCAATGTCAAAACGCATTGTCAAATATTCATTTTATGACTTTGTATCTGATTATATTTTTTGTAAGAATAAAACACATTTTTAAAGAAAAATTGTCCGGGGGTGGGGGAGGGTAGAGAGGGGGTTAGTGTGAGAGGGGGGGGGGTTGTCTACTTGCCGGGAAAGTCTTGCGGTTACCCAACCGATATTTTTCTTTAATAGCAAAAGTCGAAAGATAGTAAACGTTAAGTATGTAGATGAATAGAGCATTTTCAGGCATATTTTTTAAACAATTAGGATGCCATCAAGATTAGTTTGAGCGTGAGGTGAGCGCAGAAGACTTAAAAAAAAACAGTCCACCGTCAAGCTCCGCGACATGCCCGTAAGAGGCCAACGCCTTATCCGCGAGATTGCCAGGTATGTTACCCAGCGGACCGACACTCGCGCCCTTACTACCAGTTACAACCAGATTACTCCGGTCTCCCGACTGGATACGAGTTGGAGGTTTGTAAGAATAAAACACATTATTAAAGAAAAATTGTCCTGTCCACATTAACTTGCACAAGGGTGTATGTCTTGGACCCTTCTGAAGTCTAACTAGAAGCCGCATTGCAGAATCCGAGCCTGGGATAGAACAACGAAGCCAAATACTGGGGTGAAATTGCAGGATAAAGTCAAGCAATAAAAACATCAATATTTTATAGAAAAAAAACGACACTGACACTATTTAATCTCAGCAAAGGTGAACTAATGCTAATAACAGAACTTTTCACTGGCCACTATCCAGTAAACTACTATTTCAAAAACGTGGAAATTGCTGAGAATAAGCTGTGCAGAAATTGCAAACAAAATGCTGAAACGGCAGTGCACCTAGTATGCCTTTACGATTAATACTAGAAATACTGTTATCTAGAAAAGGTGATATTACACCTGAGGAGGTAAGCACAATCATACCAAAAAGAATCAGAGATTTATAAGAAGGCTTAGGTTGGAATGAGTAAAATAAGAAGCAGGGTATATCCCAAAAAGACAGGGATGGTCGCAGTGATGAAGGGCAACGCAGCCTGGAGGTGATCTTTGAATCGATAGAGTAAATGTCGCTTATGTGATGACGTCGTATCTCTCTTTCCGCATTCTGTCTTCGAATTTCGAATGAAGAGCGATATACAATGTCTTCATCGTGACGTCAGCGTATATGATATTTTCGTACATCGTGTATATGTACCATCCTACTGAGGAAAAAACCATGCCAAGTCGATTTATCGCTTCGCCAGCAACGACCAACCTCAATGAATACTTTCGCAAAATCTAACTAAACAAAAGGACTTAAAAGTTCGCCCGGTAAGAACTTAAAGTTATCGTCATAAAATACACCTTATAATTTAAAAGAGACAGGCAGACCTGGAACGAAATCTAAGCGTGGCGCGCGAGCGGGAAGCCAAGAGAAGATAAGGGATGAGCGGCGCTTAAACTTGCTGTCATATTTTTAGCGTCGGTCCGGGAGAAAAATGAATGCAGATGACAAATGGCCGCGGAGTAAATCATCCGAATGGCCGCGGATCATGAGGCGAGCAGCGACATGGCCAGATTAAAATTGGAACGGAGGTTGGTGAGCTGCCACGTAGCGGTCGCAACTATGCAACATTACTCATCTCAATGGCGAACGATGTAAGAAATATGCAAGCAGTGTTTTTTTAATTTTATCTTCTGATTTTCTTATTAATTCCTTCATACTGCTCAAACTTATCGGGAGCTAATGGGCACTGTTGGAGTTGACCACGAAGACTCATTTGTTCAGGGTCGGTCACACTCGCGAGTCAACACCTATCCGGCGGCCTCCACGCATCAAATGCGAGTCCGGGCTCTGGTCTGAAGGTTAGTTTCCCCCAGGAGTCAATCTTTTGACGCTCCTGGACGGTTTGCGCACCGTGCGGCGATTCCTCAACGATAGCGCCCGAACCTTTAATCCGATTAAGCTGAAATTTAACATGGAGGAATCATTTGGTCATGGCAAGAGTTGAAAGGGTTGTGGTTGAAATCGGTCCACCAGGGTTGCACTAGTTATAATTCAATCTCGAAATATTAGACTTAGAGACTTGAAATTTCGTACACAGATACCTTGTTGGACCGAAATCACATTGTAAAATTTTGGTTGGTATATCTCCTATGCAAGCTACAATAATAATATATGAATTCCGACATCCATGTTAATCAGATGTTAACGCCATCTGTTGGCGCTAGACCACACCCCACCCTTAGCCGAGAAACGAACTGCTCCGCCCAAAGCGGTTGCCACGGATCCCGACCGGGTTCCGTTACAACCGTTACGTTCTGTTTTTTATAGTAGTAGTCCGAAAACAGTAAACGTTATTTAGTTGAATAAAACATGTTGAGGCATATTTGGTAAAACTTAATTTGATCAGGATAAATTAATGAATAAGAAAATCGGGGGACCAAATAATAACGCCAAAAATTAAATAACTTAAAAACAAGTAAATATCGCTGAGCACACATGGAGGTTATTTTTATAGGTAACGATCCTCTATCACCATGCCAGCTTTGATTTTGAGGAAATAGATCATTCTGTAGCAGATTATTTTACAGGAAAAAACCGAGTTGATTTTTTTTTTTTTTTTGGAATATTGGCGGTAATAGGTAGTTATTTATTGTAATTAATGAATTATAAATATATTTTGAACTAATCGACGTTCAATTGTTAGCAATTCTAATGACACATTTAGCTTTGAAGCCATAACATTGAAAGTATGAATCGTTTACGTAAGGCCGCTCTTGTCCACACACGTTTTTTTGCCGTGAAATTCTACAATCTACAAACAGAGTTGTCAACTACAACGGGCGAACCCGTCACCTCAGGAAGTTTTAACGATTGGTCGTTCTATCTCCCGTGAAGTGAGCGCAGAAGATTTGGACAAAACAGTCCACCGTCAAGCTCCACCACATGCCCGTATGAGACCAACGCCTTATCCGCGAGATAACCAGGTATGTTACCCAGCGGGCATACCCTCACGCCCTTACTTCCAATTGCGAACAGATTACTTCGGTCTCTCGATTGGTTACGAGTTCGAGGTCGCTTGCGCGTCCTCTTCCTTACGAAGCGGTGAAACGGTGTATACCGAATCTATCGCGGACCACGGCATCCTTTACCCGGCTGCTCACCCAGGATCGGGTAGCCGATGGTCGTTTCAAGAGCAGTCGACGTAAGGTCCGCAACCACCCCCGCTCTGTAGGAAACAGTACTGCTTCCAGACTCCCACAATCTACAGTCAGTGTTGCATGGATCACTATGAAAGCTTGTCGACGGACACGGCTGAAAAATGAACGACATCGCCGCCGCCGTGTCTGTGGACTAGCCTCCATAGTGATCGAATTAAACGTAGATTTTCAGGGGTAGTGATAACGATAAATAGTTGGTAATAAATAAACAGTAAACAACAAATTATTTCAACGACCACTTCAATTAAGTCTTTTTCGACTTGGATTATTCGGTGTGTTCACTGTTTATTCACTGTTATATGACTAACACTACTTCTAGTCAATATTTTTCGTTAACACTACTCACGGACTTACAGCCACTATTCACTACACGGTATCTTCAAATGAAATACTATTTGTATGATCCAATTTATAGGAAATTAACAACAATACATAATATGTAATTGTTAGCAACAATACGACTATCTATCTATACTATCTATCGTAATTTAAACTGAGTACTATTGTAAACATTGATTTTAACCTGTTTTTATGTATGCGCGAGAAGGAATCTTGTCGAAGTGCGGTAAAGCGATACCTATCGAAGGTCTCATTTTGGTCGCGCCTCGTATTCGCTAAATTGTCGCCGAGTGGCACAGCGTTGTTGTACGCATTTTTAACGAGATGCCGGTCCATTACAGGAGGAGAGGCCTCCTCGTCGCGACCACAAAATGCTCCGTAAATCCCACTTTATATCGATGGCCACTTAAAACTCCTTATTGATTCCGCAATAAAGCCTCTGATTTACGGCGTCCTCTTTAAGTATCGCGCGCCCGAGAGAAAGAGAGAGGAGGGAGGGGGGGGGGGGGGGGGGCACGCGATCAAAAACTCGTAATCATTTAAAACGGGGTAATATACCGCGGGACTCATTAAACGACGTCTTAAGACACATTCAAATTTGTTCTGAACACTTGGGTGGCAATGGACCGGCCCGTGGCGATGGCGTGTCCTGGAATGGAGGGAGTGGAAGCGACACGATGTCGTAAAATGCCATGCAACGCGATATCACTGCTTGTCCGGACCGCGGCTCAAACGGTTATATACAGCTTGGGCACGATTTGCAGATCAGCCCAACTCGTTGATGAGCTTCCTCCGGTAGCCTCTTCAAAGAGGTGAATTTCCATCGTAAGGCCTCAGTGAACTTTGCCTGCTAAGCAGTAGTGTATCGGCAGTGCACTGGGGGAATTCCCTCGGACGGGCCCCATGCGGAAATTATTGCCCATCCTTGAAAGAATTGTCGAATTCGATGAATTACAGGGGTAGTCTGGATACGTAGTTTACTAAGACAACGGGGTAGATGTTAACCTATTGTCACCTATCATTAGAAATCCCGTTGGTCACCCGAACCTAGTGATTAACGCAGACAAAGGGCTCCAAGTGTACATTAGGAGATGTCGACTACAACGAACGAACCCGTCACCTTAGGAATCTTTAACGATAGCGATCGTTCTGTCTCCCGTGAGGTGAGCGTAGAAGACTTTGAGACGACACAAATCTACCGTCCAACAAAGCCACGAACCCGCCACGAGTCCAACGCCTTACGGTAAAGCATTAGGAACGTAACCCAGTGGGCCACCTCGTCCCCTGGCTACCAGTTTGGCAGGATATATCCATCTGGAATCACCACAGGTACAACACGAGTTTTAGATCACAACAGGTAGAGACTCGCGCAAGTGACTTCGAGCTGCGATCATACTGAAAGGACCCCGTGGGCCTTGGCGGAATTAAATCGGTAAATTACCTTTATCCCCTAATACTTTGCGACTCTTCTCAGGGTGACATAACGACAAGATCTTTTTTTTTACCCACAAGGCATATGCCTTTTCGTGGAACCCGCCTTGTTGCCTATTGGCACCATCTTCTAGGTGGGCATTTATAGCATCACGCAGTCAAACACTCAGGTCTAACACGCTGTCAAACACGCTGCTTAACTTCGGTAACAACGAGGCGAACTGGTGATAACGTGGCTACGGACGCTACATTCTATATCCTTAGATAGCTAGTTCACCGCCAGCATCGAAACATAACCAGCGTCCTAACTAGAATATAGTTGGAAGGTTAGTGAAAATGATGAGAACTTGCCAAATGGTCAAAAAAGAATAGTAAAAAAACATGCCAAATACTTGCAGAGACAAAGAGGAACTTTTATCGACAACCAAAGCATTATAATTGTAGCGGCGAGGGCCAAATATTAGGTGAGTGAGATCTGACTACAGAAAATTAAAGAGTTTGGTGGGGATTACTAACATTATTTTTCAAAAATAGTACTTATGTCTTAAACAAAATCCAGCCAATACCAAGGCTTATTAGCTGTAGAACCAAATGTGTCATTTATAGAGCAGCGCTCATTAATTATATTAATGAAAATGTACCTCCCTGCACACTTTTAGTAGTGCCACTTTTTACAAGTTGACATATCATTTAGTGTACGACATTATAATCTACAAATGCATGTTGTAACATTTAAAATTATATCTATATATACAATGTAGATAATATTATTAAAAAACATACAAAAGTAAACCGCACCATTTGCAATCCCATTGCAATACACTCACAGCTTTGAGTTTTTCCTGGGTTATTTAATTTAAGGACATTTCATTAAAGATCCTTGGAATTAGAAATGGAAGCCGCTGTCTTCCTTAGAAATTTAGAAAAGAAGGCACGAATAGTTTCTCATTGTGTATCTGCCTAGTACTGTATCAATGCTGAACCTAATGTTTGACCTCGTATTAAAGTGTTTTAAAAAAAGTATAATTAATCGATATATGTTTATATCGAAATTTTATTTATCTTTGTCCTAAGATACATAACATTTCACTTGCAGGTATAAGGATCAGACTGAGTGTCTCAATATTACAAAAAAAAACTGGTTTCTTGGACGTTCGGGTCTGCAACGTCCCGAATCTACCAAGAACTATAAGTGCATTTTATTGTCTATTCAATTTACACAAGACTTTAGTGTTTTCATTAAGAAGTTTATTTTCCTTTTTGTAGTCAACTTAACTATTTTTGTTCTTTTAAATTCTCTATTTGTAAACAGTTTTTCTTCTTTTAAACATGTAAGACATCTGGCCTTCTTTTAACTATGTTTGAAATGTTTAACAAGTTATCACTTAGTTTGGGGACATGGGACTGATCAACACATAAAGTTCAGCGTGACATAACTTGCTGTGGGTTTATTTATTATTAAGTTTTATTCCATTTTAAAGTGTTTTACCATAATACCTATTACCATTACCATATTACCTACGTTTTGTGTTACGCTTGTTGCAAAATATGTACATTGCCATAATAAAGTAAATTTTAAAATAAATCTCGCAGTAATTTAAAAGGTACATTATCGTTATTTTTGGATCGAACGGCAAAGGATATAAATGCAAAGGAGTGACAAATGGACAACCAAATCATTAGATAGTACGGCAGAATGAGCGAGATTCTCGAACCGATCTATACAATCTTGTATGGTGTAAAAATAAAATAGGAACACGTGCGGTTTACGCCAGCTCAAAAATACGAGCTTGTATCGCAGAAAAAAACATCTAATTACACGCCGCGAATAGCCACTACAGCCCACAGAGTTTGTGCTAAATAGACTGCACCCGTCCGTCGGGTATTGGAGCTACCCCTCGTCTATTCGAGTGATGTTGTAAGACTATGATGTCTATACACGATGCAGTCACTAATTCTAACGATGCCGAGATAGTAGATGGGAATAGAATAACTTTATTGTGCTAAATATTTTATTACAACATAAATATTATACCAATAAAACAAATAATTTATGGGCTGACTAGACGCCAGTCGACCAGTTTATAACTTAATTTGAAACAAACTAAAAGAAATATATGCCAAGAAGTTATGGTATTTTTACAATATACCATTTAACAATATACCATTTACAATATACAATATGCCATTTTTACACGACTGCCCAACAAAATAGGAAAGTAATGTGTTCAGGGTTCATCTATGTAAGTTTTCTGTTTCTTTATTCCGCCGTAACTTCTAAACGCTTCAACCGATTTAGAAGTGTGTGGTATTGTTAAAATCGTAATGTCATCTTGAAAAAGGAGGATAAGATTAAGGTTTTGGTTAGTCGCTGTGAGAAAGCAATTCTTTCTTCAAAACCTTTTTGAAAGTGAGCAACGAAGGTGCTTGCCTAACATAGTGTGGGAGCTGATTCCATAAACGAGCAGAATGGACCGTAAAAGAGTACGAATAAAAGGGTGTTGTAAATGAATGGAGAGTGTGTTGATCGAAGTGGAAGACCGTGGCTTCCCAAAGGCTGGAGTGTCTCCTCTAAATAGGTGGAGATGGCGTTACTTGTTGATGGTCTTACCCACTTTGTTTGACGACAGACATATTCTGCTACATTGGCTATTGCTGTGCACCAAAACAAGGAATAAAATAAAACGCTTTAGAAAATACAGCGTTTGTCTTTTTTTAGAACCTATCCTCTTAACAAATTGTTTACGGATGTTAATATTAACCCTTGTTTATAAACAGGTCAATATTTATTAGAGATGTGGGAGGCAGTTTCGACAAAAAATACGGGAAGAAAAATACCTTCTTCCTGATCCCCTGGCATTATCGTTTATTATCGTCACTCGAGCCAACAAGTCAGCGAGCTTGTCCACAAACTATTAAATGCGGTTTTAAAGTTGATTGACTGGTGAGCTTCACTACGAAGTTTGCAAAAAGCCTGCGAAGTTTGCAATCAATCCTACCATCTAAAGCAAATATATTAGTACAATCATTGTTAGTACCGATTCTTTATTATTACTTTATATTAGTACAATCACTGTTCCATGCCAATGTTGTACATATCTCTATGCAAATGAAAGAGTTCATAATAAACTGGATAGCCTACAAAATGTCTGCTTGAGGTTCATGTTAAAACTGTGCAAATACGATCACTTGGCAGCCTCGGAATAGCATGCAATGGCTTCAGATTCGAATCGCAGAAATCTACATATCCTATCCACGTTGAACAATGTGCTCAACGAACCTATACGACGATAAAGTCAAATTAATATTACTGGCATCCCAAGCCATAACACTTCATTTTATTGTCACTCTTTCTCTGTACATGCTGCTCGATTATGGAACCTGCTTCCACTAAACATCCGAGGCATTCAATCGCTTTCTAGGTTTATACAATTTCCTCTCTCAGCAAGTGTAGCCATTTCACCCTTCCTCAGCTCAGCACACTCAGCATTATTTTGATTTACTTTATTTAATCAATTTTCATTTGGATTCCAATGTGTTGAACTGCCCAACAACTCTCACAATAACGCTACGGTAGGCTGTGAGATATTGCCTTGGTGCGATAGGCCCGTCATAATTAAAGTAGGAGTTTTTGTTAACTATTATTATTAGCATTATTTGTTTGATTCCATAATTAACCACTGAAATTCCAATACCAGTGATCAGCGTTTTTTTTTTAGCAAGACATGTGCCTTTTTGTGGAACCCGCCTTGTTGCCTATTGGCACCATATTCTAGGTGGGCATTTATAGCATCACGCAGCCATAGAAACACTCCGGCGGTCACCCATCTAAGTATTGACCGCGCCCAACGCTGCTTAACTTCGGTAACAACGAGGAGAACCGGTGTCAACGTGGCTATGGACGCCACTAAACGCTACGGTTTTTCTGTTGTAATAATTCGAGTGCGGCCGATCTCCGTATTTATGCAATTATATGCGAAAAAAGTCACCTTTATTGAATAAGCCACCATTATATACTAGTATGCGTGCACTAACACTACAAACAAATTATCGAGGGTTGAAAAGATGCGGTCGTGAGTTTCATTCCCATGGCTGGCTCTCTAAGGTTTAAGTAAAATAACAATGTCTAATTTTGAAGAATCGCATATTTCTACGCTTCGGATAACTTTAAAGGATTAATAATGTAACATACCCTGTTCATCGAAACGATGGACGGACAGTTTGGGTGTGATAAGATGGGATAGATAAACTGAATCACTGTTATTTCTACCCCTTTGATGCGCACAAACTGAAAGGGACAGCGCGTGAACTGCACGTAGTCCCTCATCCAATGAACAGGCACATATGTTTCTACAACTTTACTTAAACGTGAAAACCTTTAATTGGCTCTCTGTTATACTACTCCATATTTTTGTTAAATTATAATTGGCTGTTGGTTTTCCTAAAAATAAATAAATAAATAAATAAAAGGCGCGAGGAGATGGTACTCGAGGAAGACGCACGCGCGTAGTGTATAGGCAGCGCGATCGCTTTTCGGCGGCGCAAGGTTGCCCCGCCCGCTCGCGGGCACAATACCAGCTCGACCAACCATCGACCGGTCGACCATCTGGACATTTTTGGATTTATGTAATTAATTATGGGTTGTGTGCAATGGCGTCATTGTGCGCGACGGGCCGAGAGCAATTATCGCTCGGTGGCATTATTTTTTTGTCCAGCACACGACTCGTACGGCAACTGACAATTAACCAAACAATAATGGCCGCCTCGGGGTGCTCGGCACTGTAATTATTTGTAGTAGAAATGTAGGAGTCCGATTATTAGGCGGCATGTTTGGTTGTTATAGTAATAATCGATAAGTATTTTATGTTGCAAAAAAGTTACCTAAAATAAGACGAAAAGATTTATTAATGCCGCGAATAAACAAAACCTCCTAAGGCAGCTATTATGCAATTCACTTAAATTTATTTTTGTGTAAAAAATATGGATATAAATGATTAGTTGATATAACTTTAATGAAATAAAGGAAATATTATTAATTTGAGGTTTAACAAGTCTGGCCAGGTTATCCTGCTATTGTTAAAAATTAGCTACACGATTTGTAGCTGCATCCCGGCATTCTATGTCCAAAATACTGTCTGATCTGAAAGTATCAGCTTTTCCAAAACTCTTGCACTTTTTTGTCGCTGGCTCTCCAACTATGTGCATAAAATTGCAGCGAGAATCTCTACGTCCTCTAAACACATCGCACGGAAAACCCGAATATCTTTTGCCCAAATAACCTGGCTATGTAGGGCCCAAAATTTATAATAATCCTAAAGAATCTATAAGAAACATGCTGAAATATAAAGTCAATTCAATTTAAATATAAAATGACAGAACTGATACTTTAACTTATGAGAAATGAGGTGGAAAATATAAAAGGATATAAAAAACAATACATTATTATTGCTAAATAATACATAACTTTAGCTCTGTGAAGCGATACTTTCGGTGGTATCTGCGGAGCGCCACTGATAAGAACAACTTGAGCTGTCAACTACAACGGGCGAGCCCGTCACCTCAGGAAGTTTTAACGATATTTGACAGTTCTGTCTCCCGTGACGTGAGCGTAGAAGACTTGGGACGAAATAATCCACTGTCTAGTTACGCCACTTACCCGTAGCCAACGTCTTACCGGCGGCGGGCCGAAACTCGCGCCCTTACGTTCAGTTACAGACAGATTTCTCCGGCCTCCCGACTGGTTACGGGTGCGAGGTCGCTTGCGCGGTCCTCTCCCTTACATAGCGGTGATACGGTGTCTATCGAATCTATCGCCGACCACGCCATCCTTTGCCCGGCTCTTCACCCGATATCGGGTAGCCGGTCGTTTCAAGAGCAGTTGCCGTAAGATTAACAACTTTCCCAGCTCTATAGGAAACAATACTGTTTCCTGACTCCGCCGGTTGTCAGTCGGAATGCACAGGCGATTGGCTGCAAACTGCCCAGGAGCGCCCGAAGATTGACTACTAGGGGAAACTGGCTCGCAGGCTACTCCTACTTGGGCACGTACTTCTGCGTGGAGGTCGCCGGATGGGTGTTGACCCGTGCGTTTGGCTGACCCTACACACACGGCCTTAGTGGCTTAACTGCACTGGGCCCATTAGCTCCCACCGATAACAACACTTAGATAAGATAAGTCGGTAAGACACGACTCCTCGCATCTTCCATCCTCATCGCGTCGATGGCAGACGGCGGCGGCGGCGCGGCGGCCGCTAATTGCGAGAGTGGCGAGTTTTGGGCGCTCGCATTAGGTTTACTATGTGGTTAAGTGTCGCCAGGGCGGGCGCTGCGGCGGCGGCGGGGCGCGCGGGGGCGGAGCCCCAGGGGCTGCGATGACCGCGTCTGTCATTACCTGGCGTCTCTGTCGTGAAAGCGGCGTTTCAATTATAACCTCCTTAATTACGCTTCGCGCTCAGCGGCGCCTCTTCCCTTCCCATCCTGGGAAGGGAAGAGTGACAATTTGCTAGAGAGATGGTAGTGTTCGAGTCGCCACACCTTGTCGATGCAGCTTCTGCTTTTTACACGACTGTCACACAAAAAAGGAGTGTAAGGTGTTCAGGGTTATGCATGTTTTCCGTTTCTATGTATGTTTCCACTATGTATATTTACCGTTTCTTTATTCCCCCATAACTTCTAAACACTCTCACCGATGTAGAAGTATGTTGTTGTTAGAATCGTTATGTCATCCCGAGTATCATAGGTTTCCCTTAAATGTCCATTTTTTTTTAAATTTATTTATTTAAATCCAAAATAAAAATTTACAATGTTGACATAAATAATACAGTGTAGAAAAGAGCAAATACTTAATCACTGTTTGCGAAGCAAAGAAAGTTCAGATTTGATAGATTTTATCAGCTCCACTAGACGACAGTCTGTTCTGGAGTGATACCAGTGTTATATGTGTTACATAGTACACTTTTTTATAAATTTTCGGTTAAAATAATGAAAATTTTTAGCAACATAATTAAGAAAATTTGAATAAAAAGACATCTAATGTTAGTTTGTAAAGCGGAAATAATAAAAGGATAAAAGGATAATTACCTACATAGGCATTATAATAAATAGATCCATTTATATATAAATACAAATATCAAGTTAATAGTTGTTTAAATGCTTAAATCTCCAAATGTCAATAAATTAATATAAATATATGGTGGTTAGTGTCAAGCGAACGGTCTGATATAGTACATTACGGAAATATTTATGGATAAATACATAAACCACAAATATGTCAAGAATTATAAATACAGTGGTTCACTTTTTGTAACGACAGTCGTGTTTTTTATTCCTTTTAATATATTTACTTGTTAACCCCCCCCCCCACCTTTTTTCTTTAGGTGTCTTGTAGGTTCGATATCAGAAGCAGGCGACCATACGGCAAATAGGTACATACGAGGGGTGTCAATCACGACGGGAGAACCTGTCACCCCAGGGAGTTATAACAGCATCGGTTTGCTTTGTCTCCCGTGGATAGAACGTGAAATACTTAGCCGACAAAAACAATCGACAGTCTAACTATGCCAACAATCCTGTAAGAGTTCAACGCACTACCGCGAGGCACTGAAAAGAGGACAAAGCGGGCAAACCTCGCTTCCTTACTATCAAATTTAGACCGATTTCTCCATCTTCCAGCCAAAGGTGTATGTCATGATGTTAACAACTACCCCCGCTGTTGGAAACGTCTCCAGACTCCCCGGTTAGTCGCTGGAGAACAGCCAATTGGCTGAAGCCGCACGGTGTGCAAACCGCCCAGTACCGCTCGAGATGTTCCCCCTCATCGAACCATGTACCCAACTGACCACGACTGGATTTACAGCCGCGAGCATAGTTCTCAGAGGCCTTTCCAGAGAAGTCCTTCTTCGAGGAGGCTACCGGATGCAAGCTGAGCCGTGATTCTGGCTTACTAGTTAATAGGTTTAGAAAGTAAAAAAGGTTTAAATTTTAACAATACTGAAAACTGCAATTTATTATGTGAAATGCATGGCGGTCATAATAATATGGCAAGGGGCTGCAGGTATACCATTAGGTCATTGGAATCTGTTACTGTACTGGAAAGCAGAATATCGTTGTAGTAAATAGAATAGAAACGAATTTACCGCGTGAAATTTGTAGCACCCGACGTTGCAGCCACCGTTTCTAACCTATTTAATGTCAAACAACCGCGATAGTCTTCGATTTCATATTGTAGTAGTAGTAACGTAGTATCGTAGTAGTATGTACTAGTAGAATATGTAACGTCCGTAGCTGCTTGAAACACTGGTTCCCGTCAGATCAATGAAGTTAAGTAGCGTCGGACTTGGTCAGTATTTGGATGGGTGACCGCAGGAGTACTGTCACGAGATTTTATAAAAGCCGACCGTCTGCAAGATATTTGTCGTTATACGTTAAGGTGGGCCGTTACCGTAATAAAGAATATAAAACAAACTTCTAGATAGAATAGCTCTTGTTCACACGTTTTCGCTATTTAGTTCGTTGCTTCAGCCTAATATCGACGCATTTTTTAAATCTTTTAGTTATCACTTGACCATGGAACTACGGCTTTATGTTTGACATTCAATAACTGTATAAGGTTTGACAAAGTGTTATTTGTAAATATTTGAATTGTAATTATCTTGATTTCTTTTCTTGAAAAGAAATAAATAAATATTCACAAGGATTTGCTTCAGTTTCAATTCATTTGGCGTACGCAATTCCAGAGAAATGGCATTTTTTAAACAGTACCAACAACAATTACTGCAACTTCAGAAAAACAAACAGAAAATCATCATGTGTCGTTGGGTAGCTTTATCCAATATTTGAACACAACTCCTCAGAAGGCCAGAAATAAAATACCCTCATTTTCCACGGCCGAAAACCGCCACTGCGTCGGCAAGGCCGACCGCGACAGCCTGTGCGTCTGTGTGCGTGAGGGCCAAAGCACTGCCAGCGTATACGTGTACAAAGGCCTTAATGACAAATGCGAGTCGTAGTGTATGCGTCATCACCGCTGATGATGCGATCCAATTAAACCCACATAAACTTTTTTGTCTCTGGCTGTACCGCGCCGCTATACAGGCTGATATCTTATTAATCCGTCGGCGACTTTCATATTTCTTACAAGAATCACTTTACAATAACAATCAATACGTATTATCTTAATTAATGCTTGGGTAATTGGAAAACAACCGATATGGAATATTAGCACTGGTTATTATGTAGCTGCCTAACTATGAAAAACGTGTTCAAAGGCCAGCAACTTTTCAAATTTAGTCATGTTTACAATGAAGTCATATTTATAAGCGACAAGGTTAATAATAATATTTCTTTTAAGGTAATCAAAATTTGTAATATATACATTATTAATTAATTACTAAGTAATAGTATATAGTGATCACTTTTAGTTTTGATCTACACATAAAATGGTCGATACAAGAAATAGAGTTTTGGAATTATCTGGTGGAGTCCTCGATCATGCATTGTATTCCGTGAGCTGTTAACAATTAGAAGTACTCGCTTGCTTTTCTAAATTTATTATTCAGCATATCGACGAAAGAAAGAAAGAAGTATCGAGAGTACATCTGGAGTACATTCACAGATATAATAAGGCGAAACAAAGACAAATTTTGCAAGCAAGTCTTAGATCACTCTAATATATATCAAAACAGTGGCAGGCATTAGGGCTTAAAGCTCTTTAATCTACTAACCGACCAGCCGGATGGACTCACTCAAAAGAGGTTAGAATAATTTTCTTGTAGATCAACTATTATTATTTTTCGAACTTGTTGAACTCACATATTTATACCACCTTTATTTAAATTTTACTTATAAAATGTAGTTCGTTATGATTTTATTAAAATATTTGGTATGATTAGTCAGTAGGCATTAACCCATATATGCCCGGAACTATTTCGAGATTTCGATTTTGGTTATTTTCATATATGTTTATGTTTATAGATCGCTATAACAGTATTGACTAGTTTTAGTATATATTTTTTTGTTAACTAGATTTTAGAGGTGTTTGAAAACGAAACAATGGGCAAATATGCTACATTCGTTATAGGTAATTCAAACAAAGATGTTATAATGAGTTTATTTAATATTTATTATTATTTTCACATGCAATCTACTAATTCTATCTACAATCAACTAATTTTAAAAACACAAATAAGTTCATAATTTACCCAAATTTACTACAAAACTATGATTTTTTACAAAGCTTTACTCAACTGAATAATTACTTACATTTTTTCGGGAGACATGATTTTTGCACGATGCAAACATGACAACTGGCACTGCTTACTGTTTCAATCAAAAGTGTCAATTCTGCTAAAACTTCGTTGCTAATAGGAGATAGTTCCGTGCTGTTGCGATAGATGGCGGTTTTTTTTATTTTACTGGGCTCACAAAGGATTTCCGATGCCTTTACAAAAGTACTACTTCTTATTTCGTTTTCGAATCACTGGGCTTATATGGGTTATGATTTAAAGATTTAAGGCTTTCATAATTCAACTTTAATCTTAGCCTATAATTAGAATACATTAAAATTGAAACCGAAATAAAACTACATTTATGGCACTTATTAAATATGCATGTGTTCGGGCTGCTCAAATATACTGAAAATCATGCATGGGTGCATTCATTCATTCTGAGCATACTAACAAACAAGAGCCTCTAGGCTCATAAGAACGTAATGGTATGGTAAAACATTCGCATGGGTCAATCGCCATGCGAGATGTATCTAATCCTTATTTTAGCAAACAAATTTTAGAGTTTACGTTCCAGGTAATATCATTAAAATTCACATCGCGTCGAAAATTACAACGTTTTCAATAATCACAAAAGATTAAGGAGAGCTACCAAACTAACCATTAAATCGCATAATCAAAATAGAAGGTATAATTACACATGTTTAACTACAAATGCTATTCGAATAGTTAAATAAAAGTCTAAAGTTTATTTACTAATGTTCCATAACATGGATTTGAAGATCTTTCAAAATTCATTAATTATTTAGTAAAATGTAACAATTTTTTTATCAAAAAAAAAAGAAATACGAAAAATAAAAGAAAATTGTCAATAGTGTTCTCTAACTGTTTGACTATGAGATTAACAAAATATTTTTTATTTTATATTTCTTTAGCGATTATTATAATCGTCACAGGAAAAGTCTTTTTGTGCATTTTTATAATTTTTTGTTCATGGATTTCTGGCTACATAAAACATAGTACGGTATAAATGGTTCTTTATGTCGCATCCTAGGTCCTTGGCTATATAGCAATTTATAGCAGAATTATTTGTAAAAAAGTGCATTTTGCCTGTCACTGAGTCTTAAAGAAAAAAACTGGGGAAAAAACTCCAATAAGCTCATTATGTATAGATGCACGTACTTCAAACTTTACAAGTATGTGAACATTAATAGAAAAGCGAATAAAGAAACAGCCTGTGCATAGAGAATATTTTTGTAAACACTTTTGTAATTACTTCTCGGTAGCTGAGAAAGATAATTTGAGATATGCGTTCTTAATTTTACTATAATAAGAGCTTAAGCCTGATAACACAGTGGGTACATTTCCTCGAGCGTCGCGTCGGATATATGGGAATTTATGATGTGACTGTTGATTTGACTTCCTAATTCCAAATGGATAAAGTGATCATAGTTATTCGTAAACCTAGCAATCAAAATCACTCTGTTTATTAAAACATTTGTATATTAAACTTACCAAATAGACGCAAATAACTGGGTAAAGAAGCGACATTTAGAGACCACGAATGACCGTCTGAGACTTACCTGAAAGAAAAAGAAAAGGTTAAAATGAAAATTAGTGCTTAGGTTTTGAATTAAGTGAATTATACTGGAACATACGCTTAACACCAATAAAATCGCACATTCAGAACATTTTTACTTAGAGCTTAATTATTTCTGCAAATAAATATATCACATGAAATTAAAGTGTATAATTGTTAAATCAATGAAATATCGATTGGAAGCAATCATTCGGGATAGGGAGGGGGGTGGGGGGTGGGGGGGGGGGGGAGCAACACTTTTTATTAATCTTTTTTTTGATAATTTCTATAGTTTAATTCGATTTTTATCAGCAATTTTGAAGCTGTCAAATTCACAAAAACAACGTTCACTTTGGAGGTTGACCCGACTAAAAGCACTTTATTGGCACGATTCAAGCACAAAACAGGTACCATTGAATGTGCATTAAAATAGACTTCGAATCTGCATTCAAACAACTTTACCGAATTTGTATTTTGTGAAATATTTTATTTTTTGTTCATGCATGTGCCATTTTTTGCTGTCAAGTTTAGTTACAATCGACGATGCGAGGACATGTGAAGGGCTACACAGATTTTCTAAATATATATATTTTTTAATATATAAATCGGTATATCAACTGCAGTAAGGGAAAGTTTCCTCATTCCGACAAAATGTGTTTTTTTTTAATTTGTCTTCTTTCCATGTTACAAAAGATAACTGCAAGATTGGTCGTTTTAGTATCAGTATACCAGTCTTTTTTAATTCTGAAAGTCTGTTTCGCAGCTCGAAGAAACACTTAACCGCAGACTAACGATTTCATAAAATCGTGATTTAATAAAAAAGACAATAATTCCCTTTTTTGTAATTAGCTAATTAAATTGACGTAGAAAAACCCAATATTCGTTCTGTATAAAGCAAAACGAAAATATCTTATTATTAACTAGCTGTATCCGTCCACGCGTTGTTGTGGCTTAGTATAGTTATATGGAATAAGTTTACATTTCTGCAATACTTTTCCCGTGCCGGATGCTTTGGAAATATTGAACGTGGTAGTTTCAATGAATTGTATGTTTAATGGCAATTTTGAAGCGGAATTAGCAGTTCTTTCACTTAGTAGCAATGGCGATGTAGAGACAAAAGATCACCCTTTTTGTATATTTTTTCACGACACAATTCTACATCGAACAAAGCAGCAGCAGATCGATTCGGTAATGGCATTCTCAATTGATTGAGAACTTTGTTCACGATTTCTAAACACAAATCTTCAATCATTATCAACGTTTAGTTGTAGATTTCTGCTGTGAAATAAATGTTCATATTTTAAATTTCTCCCGAATTCGAGAGAAAAATCTTTAGCGATTTTATATTTCTCCCATAATTTTGTTGATGTAGGAGAGCAGGCGGTCAAAATGATGGCAAATGACATTGTTTGGCAAAAAATGATGGCATTGTTTGGATGTGACGCGTTGCACGCGTCATTAATTCATACATTCCAGTGTCAGTTGTTCTTCAATAAATTTAGAGCTTGACATGCACTGCGTAAAGTGGCGTGTGTAACGCCGTTGATAATCCTCAATTGATGGAAAGACGTTGGACCGGGTATATTTACTAACATAATGCGAAGAAAGAAGCATTTATCTTGATTGGGATGCGCGTTGTACAGTCTGCCTATTGTAGTTTCTTCGAATATACCAGGTTGTCCGTCGACTCGCTCTTCTCGTTTGGCAATACGTAGGCACTTCCGAATAGAGCAGTGTTTTCGCAAGCGCATCATTTTGACATAACATGAAAAAAGCAGTTAACGGTGTAGCCGGTTAATTCAGGGCTATTTATTGCACATTTGCAGCTGTGAAATCAACGCGTTGTCCATTTTCTAGATGTGCTGCTACGTGAATAACAGCTGGACTTCGTTTATGTATGGGAAATGAAAAACTCTCCCTACGGCTTCATTGCTGTTTATGTATCTTCCAGCCTGATACTGTGCGTTTCCATCGATTTCACTGTATCACATTTTTATGGTTGCTGATTTCCCGCCAACTTTATATGATATGTCTTTTTCTATCCTTCATATGCGAGACTACAGAGTGCTTCCGAAAAGTAATTTATTTATTCTTCTCAACATAATCTTTAACACCAAAAATATTTATTTATCATTTAAATACAAATTGATTTTATTGACGCATATGTTAAAACCACGGATGCAAATTATAATATTTCTGCTATCTTCATATAGTATCTTTTCGAACTTTGCATTTCTGTATATGAGTAAAATATGAGTTTCAATAGACTAAGTGATGTCAACGTATTTTGAGATATTATATTATATATAAGATTAATTAATCGAAATATATTTCGAATTTCGAAATACGTTTCAAAGTGCACATCAACACTTTTGGGGGGATATGTGTACGAAATATCGAAGCTCTATCTCTGCTAGTTAGTGCGTAATGTGACCGATCCACATAATGAAATAATTAGGCCTCCGCCTCCCTCTCCCTTCCGTTATTGTTTAAGGATGACATAAGAATGTATTGTCATCGGAGTTATACCTGTAAGTCAAATTTCAGCTCGATTGGGTGACGCGAAGTGAGTTAATTTTCACTTCCAAGATCTCTAGTCAATCAAGACCGTCAGCGAAGTAACTATAGGGTTAAAAAACGACGAAAAAGGAAAAAAAATATGTCTCACGGAATAAACGCAATGATAAATGGCACAGCTCAATTCCAACGTAATGCCACACGAAATAATTAAATAAAAATAAAAATAAATCGAAATCTAAAAATTTAATTTCACGATATTATTTGAATTTCAGTGAAATGCAATCTACACGGCTCAATTCCTCCGTCAAATGTATTAAAAATAAGAAAACAGATAAAAAACGTCATGAAAAATTGCAATTGAAAGAATAAAAATTGCAAAAGAAAAGAATAAACTACATAAACTCACGAAATAAACGCTGTGGTAAAGGATACAGCTCATTTCCAATTCAATATCAGAGGATATAATTAAATCAAATTAAAATAAATCAAAATCTATGAAAATTCAATTTAGCAAAGCAATCGAAACTATTGAAAATGCGAAGTGACAAACCATATTATTTATAGCTAAATAGGACTTTCCGGCGTCCGGATTTTTCAAAATTTGACAGCGTTCCAAATGTGATTTCGAAATGGAACACTTTTACCATTTTCCGCCTACTTCCAATGTAATGTCTCATGAAATAATTAAAAATGTATGTTTTATCAATTACCTAATATTAAATCGGTAAATGAATATTTCTAAAACACGCGTTAATTGGAATGCAACGTTTTGTAAAAAATCAAAGCATTCGGGGAAGAACTTTCCGAGATTAGCGACTTAATACAAACGAACAGTTACATTTTTATTTAGATTTATAGATGGAAGTTATTTTTCAATTCTTTCAATCAGTGTTGGCCTGAATATCGTTTTTTTCTGTATGGTTATAAAATTTAAACCAATGTAAATTGCTTTAACCACCCTCTTAATGCAAAATTCATTTTAGAAAAATCAGTGCTCGGTAGCCAAATGCTTGTAGTCCATTTTTCCGAAATTCTTTATTCTTTCAACAAAAAGTTGCTCAGACCGGACTACTTATAGTACATCGCGAGGCGAAGTTACCGTCTCTGACATGACTAGCATGAATGCCCTGAAAAAAAAACGGAGACACGCTATGGGGGGGAGGAATAATGAAGCAGAACTTAGCACAAGCGTTTTGAGTTGTCTGGTATTTCATGTTATATCTTTTCTAAAACATTAAGATATTTCAGGCCATTTTAATGTGCATTTCGATGTTTTAATATCAAAAGTTGTTATTCTTTGTTTCTTTTTAATTAATTTTATTAAAATTCATAAAAATGGTTAGATACAATTAAATACTGGGTGAACCAGTAGGATTAAGATATCAATAAATTAGATATTATAAACATAGCAAATAAGTTAAAATTGTCAAAGTGTTACAATAACAGGGAATTATGAGAAATATAATATCATGCATTATCACCATAAATAATACACCATAATGCGGACAATAAATGTATTTGTATTTGTATTTATATTTGTATTAGATATTGAAAATCATTCAGAAAAAAATTTCGATATTATTCAAAAATGGTCATTTCAAAAATCGGTTTTTTATCAAACCACACAGGAAGAAGTGTAATGAGACTCGGAATTAGTTGTATTGTATAGTTCTCTATTTTTCTGTTGTGTTTTTTGGTGACTTTCCATAAAAAAGTTAAATTTTGCGTAATTATATCTTAGTGTTTCATTTATCGCGTATTTCATGTAGTGCTATTCCAATTTAAATTAAATGTGTGATTAATGAATTATTTTTCGATCGTACGACATTTTTTATTTGGTTGCTAGACAAGCGTTCATGCAAAAGTATTGGTCCTATAAATAAAGATTATTCTAGGACGTCGCGACGGTGAAAACTATATCAAACGCTTCTCAGTTGTCACTCGCTCCAGGAAAAATGAAGGCAATGAATGAGAAAAAAATCATTATCTCAATTTACCCCGTGATACAGTCACTTAGGCTTAATTAGTTTCCCAACGTTCATAGCGGATAGCATTTCGAAAATTATTAATGTATAATTATCCCTTATTATATGGCGCGGCCGCAGCCTCTGGGCGGAATTATCGAGCGAGATTGTCTGGCTGCGTGTAGGTCGTCTAACTACTTAAAAAAGGAAGCGAAAGAACGGCGGGATAGATTGCAAAAACGTTATAATTATGTACTTCGAAATAATACAAAAAGAATTAAAAATAAGTAAGACGTTTGAACATTCTTCTGAGATTATGGTCGAATATGGCCCAAAATGGTCGAATGTACAAAAAGGTCGAAGCTTTGGGATATTGGCATACAGAAAAAAACTGCAAAATGACTAGCTTCTACTTAAGCTACGGTCTGGAGGTCATGTCGCGCGACTGCACTGAGAGGCGTCAGTCGCGCCGTTTTGTTCGTTTGTACTGTGTAGGAGAGCGGTATGTGCAGGGTAGGGGGTAGGTGTGCGCGCGTCGCTCTGGCGTTGGCAATTAGTTATATGCATAGAAAACAGCCCGCTATTAACGGTCGTCTATAGGTACTAGTTTAGAAAATAAATGGTTATGTCACCCTGAAACATACCCGGCAAGCAGTCAAGCCTCCCTTCCCCCGATAGTGGTTGTGTCAAGTGATTATGATCGCAAATGTAATATATTTGTAGTATTTTTGTAGCACTTCTGTGGTATTGAAATGGCATTGTTTTATTATATTGTAGTATTTTCTTAAATACAAATTTTCTTAAATACATATGATTTAGTATTTTCAGAAATATTTTTTTTATATTGCTTGTATAAGAGATATAATTAACGACGCATCTGCGTACCAAATTTCAAGATTTCGAGATTGAAGTATGACTAGCGTGCATTTCAACCACATTCTTTCCAACTCCATGATCAAATGATGCCTGCATGCCAAATTTCAGCTCAATCAGTTGAAGCGTTTGGACGCTATCGTGGAGGAATACACACACACACACACAGACACACAGAAATGCGTTCACAATACTTTCCCTCTGCTGGGAAAGTAAAAGTACAAAAACTAATATCGACTATCGCAGATTAATTAATTTTGTCGACAAAGAAATCAAATATACCTACTACATGTATAGCTTTACGCAGAATTTACTACAAAAAACATAACGTTTTAAAGAAATAGTGTTGGTATTTGTAGGTAACTGCCTTGTTCAGTAGTTCGAACCATCAAGGGAATATAAAGTGCTGGCTCTGGCTTATTTTATTGATGGAACTTGTGTTTGGGGATTGAGAGTGTGATGTTATTTTGTGATCGGGTATTGTGTTGGTGTATGGATGACAGAGTGTGGAGGAAGCCATTGAAATAAGATAGGAGGCGGATAGATTATGTTTTATAAATGAAGTTATATGCAGGTGGAAGGAAGAAGGAAGATATAGGAGTCATAATACGGACTCAGATTTTTACTTTTCGACATGCAAAAAAATGGCTTCTTTATAGATGCTTCAACATGCAGCAGCCTTGTTGCTTTTGCATGTTTTTTTTTACAACAGCCAAAAACATGTTTTTGCATGTTTTTTTTAACCAAGAGTTGAAATCTAATAATGAATAATGAATCAGTTTGATTAACATTTGAAAGATAACAATATTTTTTGTACTATTAAAAAACACAATTTGCGATATATTGAATTGCAAATGTTTCTACCACTGCCGAAATAACGGTATCTGCTTGCGCCGGTAAGAGCGAGCGTAATTTTGCCCGAAACAAAATAAAACTAAGATACTAATTTTTACATACGTATTTTGCAGATGAACTAAAAAATAACTAAAAGTTAACTAAAATAAAAAAATAACTTAAACAAACGCTGCTAGGCGAGGTACCCAATTCTCAGGGCCTTATTATTTTAACCGCCTAGCATGTATTTGTACCGCCTAACATAAAAGACAATAGCAACCTCAGAACGTTCCAAAAACTTTTAAAGGATTTTTTTACAACAAATACGTTTTACTCTATTGAGGAATTTATAAATTTTACAAAATGACTTTTTTTACAGCCTCTTTATTTTAATGTAATGCGAATACTGGTTATTTCATTTGTTGATTGTTTTAGCTTGAATTAATTATTTTATTGATTGTTTTAGTTATCTATTTGTATATCGTGGTATCTTATTTTTAAATATAATTACAATGTATTTAGATTCTTCTTGGTCAAAACATTATAAAAATTAGTTTGATTGATTATCTGATTATTGATGATTATTGCTTTTGTTTCATCATATCTGATATTGATTATTTTAATTGTTGATGGTTTAAGTTTTACTGCTTGTTGATTGCGCCTTATATAGCTTCTACTTTATGGAGTTTCTTCTAAAACGAAATGTTGTATGCTCACTAGGCAGTTTGTTAGTTAAACATTGTATGTTTTTTTGAAATAATTCACACAATAAAAAACTTGAACTTTAAGAACTTGAACTTGTTATAATTTTAATAATTTTTCAAGGATTTAAAAAAAAATGTTTTCCACCCCAATTTTATTTCAAACTATATTTTTTTTATATAAAAACGTTTTTTCCTGTTTATTTTGTTCATATAGAAGAGAATTTAATAATCTTTCAACATTTTTTTGGAACTACTCTATCCGTCAAATAGTTTTTATCACCAGCGTTGAAAAATATGTTTTTAAGCGCCGGCTGAAAAATATGTTTTTAGGCGCCGGCTGAAAAATATGCGTTGCAACTGAAAAATATGTTGTTTAGAAAAACGTGTTAAAAGTTTTCCTTTAAACTTACAGCAATCTGAGACTGTCAACTATTGGGTGAGGCGGTCTCACTCACGGGTCAACACCCATCAGACGGCCTCCACGCATGAGGTGCGAACCTGGGTAAGACTCTGGCCTTGGTCAGTTTCCCCTGGGAATCAAACCTCTGGCGCTCCTGGACGGTCTGCGCACCGTGCGGCGCAAGCCAATCGATTGGGCACTCTGACTAATAGTCGGGGGAGTCTGGAAGCTGTACTGTTTCCTATAGAGCAGGGGTGGTTACGGACCTTACGGCGACTGCTCTTGAAATGACCATCGGCCATCCAATCCTGGGTGACGAGCCGGGCAAAGGACGCCGTGGTCCGCGATAGATTCGGTATACACCGTTTCACCGCTTCGTAAGGGAGAGGACCGCGCAAGCGACCTCGAACTCAGAACCAAACGAGAGACCGGAGAAATTTGGTCACAATTGGAAGTAAGGGCGCGAGTGTCGACCCGCCAGGTAACATTACTGGCTATCTCGCGGATAAGGCGTTGGTCTCTTACGGGTTGTGGCGTAGCTAGATGGTGGACTGTTTTGTCCCAAGTCTTCTACGCTCACTGCAGGGAGATAGAACGACTAATCGTTAAAACTTCCTGTGGTGACGGGCTCGTCGACGGGAATCTATCGCAGACCATGGCGTCCTTTGCCCGCCTCTCGCCCGGGATCGGATGGCCAATGGTCAATTCAAGAGCAGTCGCCGTAAGGTACGCAACCACCCCCGCTCTATAGGAAAAAATACAGCTTCCAGACTCCCCCGACTGTTAGTTGGAGTCGGGGCAGCGTCGGGCAAAGGACGCCTTGGTCCGCGATAGATTCGGTGCACACCGTTTCACCGCTTCGTAAGGGAGAGGACCGCGCAAGCGACCTCGAACTCGGAACCAATCGAGAGACCGGAGAAATCTGGTCACAATTGGAAGCAAGGGCGCGAGTGTCGGCCCGCCAGGTAACATACTGGCTATCTCGCGGTAAAGGCGTTGGTCTCTTGCGGGTTGTGGCGTAGCTAGACGTCGGATTTGTAATGTCCAAAGTCTTCTACGCTCACTGCACGGTCGATAGAACGATGAATCGTTAAAACGTCCTGCGGTGACGGGTTCGCCCGTTTTGGTTGACATCTCAATATGTTAGTTGGAGTGCACAATCGATTGGCTTGAGCCGCACGGTGCGCAGACCGTCCAGGAGCGCTAGAGGTTTGATTCCCAGGGGAAACTGACCAGGGCCAGAGTCCTACCCAGGTTCGCACCCCGTGCGTGGAGGCCGTCGGATGGGTGTTGACCCGTGAGTGTGTCGACCCTGAACACATGGGTCATCGTGGCCAACTCATCATGGGCCCGTTAGCTCCCAAACAGGTGTGCACTCTCCCTGTGCACTCTAACAGTCGGGAGAGTCTGGAAACAATACTGTTTCCTATAGAGCGGGGTTGGTTGCAGACATTACGGCGACTGCTCTTGAAACGACCATCGGCTACCCGATCCTGGGTGAACAGCCGGGAAAAGGATGCCGTGGTCCGCGATAGATTTGATATACACCGTTTCGCCGCTTCGTAAGGGAGAGGACCGCGCAAGCGATCTCGAAGTCGTAACCAGTCGAGAGACCGGAGTAATCTGGTCGCAATTGGAAGTAAGGGCGTGAGTGTAAGCCCGCTGGGTAACACACCTAGTTATCTAGCGGTTAAGGCGTTGGCCTCTTACGGGCATGTGGCGGAGCTTGACGGTGGACTGTTTTGTCCGTTTGCCTTCTGCGTTCACTTCACGGGAGATAGAACGACTAATCGTTAAAACTTCCTGAGGTAACGGGTTCGCCCGTTGTAGTTGACAACTATTCTAAAGGTAAAATAATCATCAATAGATTTTTACGTTTAATGCCAAAAAAATGATTTTTTTTGGCCGTCTAAACCAGGCTTTCTACTATTTAAGAAGATAACCACAGTCTTCTGTAGTGCCATGATATACCGTAGTCTAGAAATGGGAAATTACTTTTTCTGTCATGTTCGAAGTGTCAATAATGGCGCAATGTAAAAAGTTAATTATAATTGAGAAAAGAAAACAAAAGATCACAGTGTGGCGTCATTCTCGATTAGGAAGTTATGGAATCGATTGCCGAGTGGCCGAGCACTATCGTAGCGGAGAGTTCAACAAATAAAATCGTTTTTTTCGCCCATAATTAGTGGAGGTAATTCCGAGCGACGGATTGTAATTATCAAAAGTCGTTTTTTTCCAATCATTATGGCCGCTCAGGTAATAAGGCCGATAATAGATTATAAGAGAGAGAACGCTCGATGTTTTCGGTCCGGATCGATAACCGATAATTAGGCCTGATGTACGAGTATATGTCTCCCTTGCGGGGTTACCGACTAAAGAACATCACTATTTGATATTTATATATTAGAGATTATGTCATATATTTTCGCAGCGGAAACGGAAGACAACAAGCATTGCAATTAATCGTTTCAAGTAGATTAAAGAAACTATAAGTTAGCTCGATAACATTTTCTTGTAAGTGTGAATACACAAATGAAACAGCCATCAATTGCAGATATTGAACAACTTATTAGATAAATGAATCTTTAAAATAAAAACGTAATAGTATAACTAAGAATAAAAAAATATGATTTTTAAATATTTTGTTTAAGGTTTAATACTTTATTCATTTAATTTTTGTACATTTAGCCCCATTGTTATCAATGTTATAAGTAACTCGGAAAAAATGAACACCGAAATGCAGCTAAATAATGCTCATTGTCCACCTAACTAGGACTAAACTGTCCCGTATCTAGGCGGGTCAGACTAAATAATTAAAATAAGTAATACAACTTATGTAACAATTAGCCTAATTACCGTAAAAAACTTTTCATTTTTATAATTAATGAATGTACTTAACTAAGATTGAATAATATATAATAATAAATAAATAACACTATAATTCAAATCAAAACACTAAATTTGTAAGAATAATACATTGCAGGTAATAGAATATGGCAAATACACATATACGTATACGATTTCAATAAATAATAAATGATATATGGTATAAACATATTTATAATTTAATAAAATATATAAATACAGTTATAAAAACAGTGCTAAAAATATGAAATAATATAAATAAAAATATCATATGATATACTATTAATATATGCATAATAATTTATATAAATATACAATGTTATTTTTATATTAACCGTTATACATACGCTTTACAAACCAAGTTTTCAGATTTTATTAATTTTATTTTTGTAAATTTTGTTTATATAATTTAATTTTTATTATGTTAGTAAATTAATAGCTTATTGAGCATTTTGATGACATTCTGTTACGAATTTTAATTAGGTAATTAAGATGTTTTTTTAACATTAAGTACGATTTCGTTTATTTATATAAATATAATATTATAGATTTCTTAAGATGATTATAATTAAACCAAATTGTCTACCCTGGAACAGGCGGCTGCCTAGTTAGTTCATGACTTTTGTATATTGTAACTACTGATAATTTGAAATCAATACATTAATTAGAATTTGAATTTAAATTTTGTTAAGCTACTACTTTGTTAGCTACAGCTTGAAATGAGGACGTAGTAGATCGCGTAAATTCGGATCAAAGGCGTTCTTCTTCGTCGTTGGACCTCTTCTTTCGGCTATTGCGCGGCTACCTTGCAGATCTTTAGCAGCGTGTCGAAGTGGTGTATGAGCTGCACGCCGGCAGGTGGCCATCTCATCTCCCGATAGGTGTTCGACTCGGTTCGAGATTGGTTCGGGGGCACGTGCAGCGCGCACTGATTGGAATTATCGAGCGACGATCCGCCGGTTGGACATTCCTGAGCGGGTCGCGTTGACAGGCCAGCTAATTCGCCTCTGCATTCAATTGTCAGTCGGTTGCCGCGCCGCTTTCCACACATATTCCATGCAATACATAGTCGAAGAGTCCACTGCAGATACCCTCGAAGTGCGGCCGTATATAACGGTAGCGAAACTACAATTTTATAATTTTTCAAAGCCCAAGTAGAAGAAGAGGAAGACGGTAACGAAATACAAAAAAATACTTCATTACTCTTGGGACTTTTCCTAAGTGATATAGATGCCCTCTACACCTTTCTATATATATATACATTTAATTTAAGGTGGAATTCAATTTTGGATGGAAATTAAATGTAAGGAAGTACATCACAAAATAATAAGGTTAAAATAATATAAATAAACCTTTCAAACACAATAAACGCAAAAACAATACTGAAAAAATTAGTACAGGGTGCTTTGCATTTAAAGTCATCAAACGAATTCTTAACTAGGTATCGCAGTTTGAATGCCCCGAAGCTCACATATTAAAATTGCAAAAGAGCGCATTGAGGATAATTGCAGAAGAGTATCTCTACTCGTGTAATCGCCTGGAATCTTGCCGGCCTTATTTACAAGATTAAATATTTTAACAGTTACCAATTTCTATTTATATAAGTACTTCGAACTAACAGATTAAAACCTTAACAGTAATGTAATTATTTATGAAATAACATCACTTCGTTTTGCCAGTTGTTTTAGATGTTTTTATATAAGTTTTTACAATGTTTTTAGATATGCTTTCATATACCGGTATTTATTAATACAAGTTCATAATTATAACTTTAATGTTAGTACCAATACTAATTTTATAGCAAATGCCTTTAACCTCTGGGTGGCCACGCGCGCCAATCGGCGTTTCTCGTATTATCTGTATTATATCCGTATTTATTCAATTATCGCCTCTATTTCTCCCTCCACTGCGGTAAAAGCCAGTCATTGAAGCCTGCCATTGAATAAGCCACCGTTATATATTAGTATGCTTGTAAACACCTTTAACAAACAAATTTTTGAGGGCTTCGAAAATTTTAAATGGAATGACTGGCTTCCGAAAGGTTAAGGGAAATCACGCCGAACATCGTTTTGTAACTATTAGGACCATATATATTTTTTAACCTAACCTGAGATTAGTAAAGACTACTACTACCTACTACTACGGATGAAGTGTCTTACAAATTGAGTTTCAACATCTCCAAAAGGACGACCGTGACATTTAGCAAGTGGGTGACTTGGAAAGCGTTTTACTCTGGTGCTAGAAAAAGAAAGATTTGTTCAATCATTCACGTTGGATAGTCCGGATACACCGCGTCGCATTCTGTTTCTCGATCACTCTTTTCAGATATTTTTTTTTCAGAGATTTAGGCATAACGACCCTGCCGTCCATATACACAATGAAAGTACTGATTGAGCATCAATAGCGTCTGCGTCGACAGTATGACACCCGATACAACCCCCATCCGGGAGCATTTCTGAAGATGAACTACCCCCGAAGGGCTGGAGTGAACCAATGCCTGCGGCAGTATCCTGCAGTTCGTAGACAGTTGCGATTTGTTGTGCGCCGAGAAAACACAACGGACGGCCAAGGGCGGTTTTGCACTAGTGGGTTTGCTAGCTACACTGCTCAACCGGCGAATAGCCGGGGAGTCTGGCAACGTACGTTTCCTAAGAAGCGGGGGTAGGTAGCTACTGACAGTTATTTTTAGAAACGGCCCGTTGGCCACCCGATTCCGAGTGATATTGACGGATATTTACAGGGTGCCAAGGGCATGCGACAAATTCGAATACGAATTGCCACTGCAACAAGCAGAAACCGTTCAAGCGACTTTGACTCTGTAACAAGACTGAAAGACAGATAAATCTGTCCACCCGGTCGGGTGGCGATTCCCAGTTGCCTCGCGGATTGGTGTTGGATTCATACATTGAATGAGCTTATTGTAAAATGTATTTGTCCAGCAAAGTCTCTATATTCCCATCACGGAAGAACGAACGACAACAGTCGTTATAACTGGGCTGGCGGCTTCGCTCGCAATGATTTTTCACCTCGAGTCTGTACTAAATATGACGCAGAAATATGGACAGTTTTGTAGTGAACGGTGAGCACCACTATTATACCCAACAAGATCTTGAAACGACCTGCGACAAAAGTCCAAGTGGGGAACTTCTGGTAGGTACTCCTAGAGAACAAAAAAAGAGAAATAATGCAATTTTTGGGTAGACTGTTACATTCATGTTTCTTCTCATATTTGGTAAAGATAATACGAGTCGTGTTTGATACAATTTTATCGACACAAAAGACAAAACCGAAGAGGTAAAGCTTGTTTGCATATTTTCTTATGGAATGCAAAAAATTGGTACGTAGCTATTTAAATAACATGGCACGCACAAGGCTTCTTGAAATTCTTATTTAATGTACCTTTTTTCAACCGAAATACACGCAGCTAGCTCTCGAACTAATTACTGCCTGCGCTTTTAAAGCAACCGCTAAATATAACACGCAAACGAGAATAGGTTATTTATTGCATCGTAGCTGCTGAGCATTAATTATACTCCTTTTCTAGTAGGTATCCCTGTATGCCTGCATGCCTGCCCAGATGACAGTCTCACTAATAGGGGTACATACAATATAAAGAAGACCATATCAAAACAAATTAAATCGATAGTTTTTACGAAAGTAATTTAATTTTCCAGCCATTGCATTGAGATAGAAGAACATAGAATACCTGAGATGAATAATCGTGCTAGTTTTTCGATTATTATGTTTCTATAAGTCGCAGTCTAAGGACGGACTTTCTATAAGTCTAAGGACGTCTACCATTTTATCCATCTAGTGAATCATGTAAACGAAATAAATGATAAACAAAAGAGACCAAAATAATAAAATCTACGACGACGGTGACGCAGGACGAGACGATATACCGAATCAGCAAAATCTCAGTTGTGAACACCATTCAGATGTGTGTTCCACTGTGGTGGAATTGATAGAGCCTATCGGAAAGCCATGGTATGAAAACGGAGAGAAGAGATTATATAAGAAATCGGACGTGTCACCTTAAGACTTTCCCGGCAAGAAGACAACCCCCCAACCCCACCCCCCCAGTAACCGATAGTAATTGTGTCAAGTGACTATGATGGGAAAAGTAGCATATTTTAGTATATTGTAGTATTTCCGTGGTATTAAAATGTTATTTTTCCAAAAATTCTGTAGTATTTTCTTAAATACGGCGGTATTTAAAAAAAATGCGTCGCTTGTATACGAGATATTCCTACTAAAATTTCACAACATGATTTCGGTCCAACAAGGTATCTGTTTACCGAATTTAAAGTGTCTAACTACAATATTTCAAGATTGAAGAGAGAGTAGCGCGCCCTCTGGTGGTCCGATTTCAACTACAATTTTTTTAACTGTTGCCATGGCCAAATGATGCCTGCATGCCAAATTCAGCTCAGTCGGATGAAGCGTTTAGGCGCTATCGTGAAGAAATATACACACATAGACACACATACTCACATACAGACTTCAGTCTGGAAATGGTCCTAATCGTCTCAGGGGGTGTCAAAATGGATATTTCCGTCTTCATCTCGATTATTTTTTAGCGCATTCACAATACTTTCCTTAAAGCCGGGAAAGTAATAAGAAGGCATTTTCGATTATAGTACACGAAAAAGTAGGGCGAGTTTGTGAAAATCCCGACATCGTCTAATAGGGTTCCATATGATTAGTTGGTTTCCTTGGATGACCAAGGGAACACTCTGTAGGAGATTAAATTTATTTTGTATAATAAGTGTATTTTTACCGATCAAAGTTAGGATATCTTTTAAAGTGTGGTGTATCACCGAATAGTTTTGGAGCCAGCGGCTAAAAAGTGCAAGAGTTTTGGAAAAGCTGATACTTTCAGATCAGACATTAGTTTGGCCAAAGAATACCGGGCTACATTCAGCAGGACAGATTCCAGGACACCTGGCGCTGGCGTACTAGGAAAGTGTTTTGGAAAAGCTGAAAATTTATGAGTAGACAGTGGACGCAACAAAGAACTCGAAATATATGCTTCATAATCGCACCCGTAACGTTAGTATCTCTATACATGTCACGCATCGGTCTATGACGCTTTGGTCAACTGCCGCGCAGTATAATACTATGGCAATGCTGACGCCCCACGTTCGATTATAAAGCAGTCTGACTTTATGTTTCGAGTTCTTTATTGCATCCAGTGTCTACTGATGAATTGTCAGCTTTTCCAAAACACTTCGGCGTTACCAATTAAAATTATACCTTTTCTAGTACACTGACAGAAATATAACGCTGCAATGCACGGACATACGGATGTTTCAAAATGGATTACGTATATAACATGTACTGTGGTCCGTACGCATATATGTATCAACATGACGTGTAAAGGTGTAGTTACCATGTCACAGGCATGGTAACTACACCGCACATTAATTGCTGCGCAAAGCGAGATCTTGCTTTTACCATGACATCATGTAATTACATACATAAGGTTATAGTCAGTTAATACATGAATCACGTTGAAGCTACATTATACCGTTGCACGTTGTTTACGTATTATCCGTACGGAGCATAGTAAAAAATATAATCGGGTAATGGAGCTTCATCAAAATTACTTGTAATTAAACAAAATTACGATTGGTACATCATTACTGTCTATAAAATCGTAATTTAGGAAGCAATCTAATATTTTTGTCAATGTCCGCCAGCGCTAGATGTCCCGAAATCTAACCTGCTGACTGTAACCCGGCATTCTATGGCCAAACTACTGTCTGATCCGAAAGTATCAGTTTTTCCAAAACTCTTGCCTCTGGCTCTTGGACTAGAAGCCGATAGCAGCAGTTCGCCCGCTCTAGAGTGAGTTCATAGAGTGGTGAACATGATCTTCAGTCACGAAGGAACGGCCAAAGACGGAGAGAGAAAGAGAGACAGAGGAGGTGGGCAAACTTTCAGCCATCCTCTCGGCTCATTTGCGACGGTAGCTAGAGGGGATTTGGTCGGGCATCAAAAACGTCATTAAAATGCCAGCCCAGCGGCAGCATTTTTATTTCAGATCAGTGCACACACAACTACGCTGACGAGTTTAATTTCCTGCGCCGTGGATTAATCTTCGGACGGCGAGAATGATAATTACAAGCGACAACAGATTAGGGATGTGCCCTGATGACCTAATCCAACATCGATATATCGATAGATGCGGGCAAGGACATCGAAATAAATATAAGCCTGAAAAACCAAAAAGGCAAATTTAAAATAGTAAAGATTTCTAAAGAACAAAAGAATATAAAATATTCGAGTATTATGAAGATGCTCAGGTGCGCGGAAAGTGTTACTAGGCTGGACAGCTTCAAGGTTGCACTAATCGCGGTAAAGATCACCGAAAACGGCCTACGCAGGTATGGGCATGTCAAAAGACGAAGCGACGACCATGTGGCACAAATTGCGCTGAAACTACCTGAGCAAAAGAAATGAAGAGGCCGCTTGCCACTAACCTGGTGGTCTAACATCAAAAGAGACCTCATGAAAGCTCAATTGTCTGAGCCGACAACTCAAGATCGTTGAAAAGCTAAGGTGGAAAAGCTAAGGCGGTTAGTACTGCACATAGGTAAGTGAACGGTACGAGGATCTCGCGTCATTCTACTCGATCTTCGCAGAGATACTCGTTGCGTTAAAGCCATACAGTCTACCATATCATGTAGAATACCGTTTGGAAAGCCATATCGATCAGGTTTAGCCTACTAAAAAGCGACTCTATAGAAATTCGCTCCACCCACGCACGTGTCAATGCCTATGCGATGCCGCCTGTTAAGATAGAAGAAGATCTTGTCAATGTGTTAGTCGCCTATGTGCAGTGACTAACTGCAGCTAGGCGACTAACACATTGACAAGATCTGAATAACTGCATAGGCGACTAACTGCAGAATTCAAGTACACTTCTGATGTACGCATAAAGCAGAGTTTTTAGACTTAGGACATCATTTAATGGCTGGCAAGTCTTAAATAGGAACCGCAACATTTAGGACTAAACAACCTTAAAGACTACACAGTCCACATGATTATCAAAGGTCAATTTAGGATCAAGGTAAAGTCCGATATCGCGTAAAAGAGACGTTTTTGGGAAAAGTCACACTTTCAATTATAAATGACGTGCATTCTCATTAGGTATAAACAATTATCATTATTATCACATGCACTACAACCTATTTTGAGTCGTTGCATCATCGAGAATTTTTCTCCACTATATTCTATCTTCGCTTGGACGTTTGTTTTCCACTTCTTACAGCCGACTGCATTCAGGTCTCCATTCCATCGCTTTAGTCGAATAGTATTTTATCTTCTGCTCTTTCAAAGTAGGTACACAGGATGCTTTAACCCCTCAGGCCCCGATTGGCCGATATCGGCCACAACACGGTTTAGCGTGACGGCCCCGTTTTAATTTAATTTTAATTTAATTTGTTTTATTTTATTATGTTTTATTATGTTAATGTGTTTCATTTTAATTATGGGTTCAGTGGTTTGGCAGTAATTAATGTTTTGGTGAGACAGTGTTATAATTATTTTTTTTTACTAATTTTTACTAAAATTTTTGGGACATCAACTTTTCAATCGGCTGAGGGGCCGAGGCCTGAAGGGTTAATTGCTGATCATTCGAACTACTTCCTCCAACCGCCTCAACCTTTTTCAAAAAAAAAGTTTAAAAAAAAAAGTTTGCTCTACACGGGATCTTCCTCATCAACACTGCTGAATATTTAATTAAGTGTTATCCTCAGATATACGTCTTATTCTAAAAAATATAATATGATAAAAACCCTCAGTCGACTCGAAATTAGAAGAGGCTTGGAAGTGGTAACAATAAAATTGTTCAGTAGGTAAGTCTTATTGTCAAAATATCGAAAGTCGCCTTAACTCCCTGGCTGTTTGGTTTCTCGGCAATTAATATTAAAACGTCAGAGCTATATTATACGAGTATACATGAAAGTCTAAAATACCCTTCATATAAAAGACAATATGTTATGCTTACATTATTTTACTATAGGATCAGAAATAAAATCTTATCGACGAACAGCCGAAGCCAGTGGACCTAAAGAGTTGAAATTTTGGAATTACGTCACGTGGACTCACGTGAAATTTTGGAATCTTGCCACGTAAACAGCGGCCAATCTAGGCAATTTGGGAAAATAAATTAAATTATCCTCCTTAGGGGATAAGGAGGGATCTGTTATTTTTTATTTTATAACTATTCTGGAAACATACATCTATTTAAATACATTACATGCAAAATTATTAAATGTCAAGAACAAATCTAAACACATGGTTCCACTTTAACATTTCAATTTAAAAAACACATAATAAGTGAATAAATGTGAATACACGTAAATAGTCATACTCACAGGTTATTTAATATACGCATGAATAACAATTATTATTATATTTCAATTACTATGGCGTATATATTGCAATTACAAAATATTGCAAAATGTTGGTACGTTTAACGTATATCTCTGAAACAATTTGTGTGAAGTATCCCTATATCATCAGCAAGTGCTTAATGATTTTAAAAAAAATCGGCTGTGTCAACCCAAGACTTTCTAGGCAAGACTTCCCAGAATCACAGTAACTGTCATAGGAATGTTGGTAGATGAGTTTATATTAGCAAAACTACATTGGAATTTACAACCATAAATAACACTTCATTTTATTCCGAGCAAAATCGAAACATTTGTGTAGTAGATTATCGCCACCTAGCGGAAATCCAGTGAAAAACCCTCGAAAGCGCTCGGCGTCTAAGCAAAGACACGAACCGCAGCCGCTGTTCATAGGTAGTAGTGCGCAGTGACATACGTACGCGGTAACAGAAGGCACTGGCCTCCCGCAACTGTAAGCGAATAAAATACAATTACAACAAATAAAAAAGGTGGGTCGATTTTAACCACAATCTGTTCAACTCTTACCATGATTAAATGATGACTACATGCCAAATTTCAGCTCAATCGGTTGAAGCGTTTAGGCGCTATCGTGGAGGAATACACACAGACTCACAGACTCACAGACAGGCTTCAGTCTGGAAATGGTCTTAATCGTCTCAGGTTGGGTATAAGAGGGAGGAGGGGGGGATGTCCAAAATGTATATATCCGTCTTTATCTCGAAAAAAAAAATTTGCACGTTAACAATACTTTCCCTACCGGGAACCAAAAAAATAGGTCACCCAAATTCTAAGTTTCTCACGCTTATTATTTTAAAAAAAAATAGGGAAAATTGAAAAACTCAAAGGTAGTGACATTAGATGGAGTGAAATTGTGAAAATATGTCTGAATGATCCATAAAGGTGTTGAGAGACTTTTATAAGGACCATCGATATCGACGTGGGGAAACTTATCGATAAGCAGCACATCCCTGTGTTGGCGCACCGCGGACGATGTGAAAGACGGCTCCGTGCTACTGGGTGTTATTATAACGTTTAATTTGACTTACCTATTAGTAAAGTCATGCTTTAATTGGCTTTGATCAGCGCTGTCTGCCGATGCAGCGGCGCGGTGCGCGGTAGGAGAGCGCCGATGGAGCAGGCGCTTTTGTGTAACAACCATCGACCCGCACCAATCATTAAAACATAATTATCGTATATCGGAAAGTCGTGGCCGTACGTCTGCTTGGAGAAAAAAACCGGGTCGCTTAAATTAAACGATAATGAGTAAGAGCCCAGATTTATAACGCGATTGAGTGCCGCGAGCTGTTATGTCGTGTGTAATAGTCAACATCGGGGTGGTTAAAATCTTTCAGTTTGCGAGGGTTTTTCTAAATTCTACCCCTAGTAAAAAATTGATACCAAAGTCAGGTTTTAAGGTTCAGACAAAAGCGTAAAACGAAATGAAATTGGTGAAACTCCGTCGTGTGTCCGTTTGTTTGTCTGGTAAATCACAAAGACATATCTTAGCCTTAAAGCTTTATATCAGTCTATCATCTATCTAAGCCTTGAAGTTTCTCAGGCTATCTCAGTCAGTTTTGAAGCTTTCGACGTGAAATTCGGATCCCAGTCAGTTTTGAAGCTTTCGAAGTGAAATTCGGATTTCAGCCAGTTTTGAAGCTTTCGGCGTGAAATTCGGATCTCAGTCAGTTTTGAAGCTTTCGACGTGAAATTCGGATCTCAGTTAGTTTGAAGCTTTCGAGAAATTCGGATCTCAGTTAGTTTTGAAGCTTTCCACGTGAAATTCGGATCTCAGTCAATTTTAAAGCTTTCGAAGTGAAATTCGGATTAGTCTTAGAACTTGGCAAATATCAAAAGTGAATCACGAGTTGAATCAGAATTAACCTATCTAATAACCTAAATGGGAGGCCGGAGCAGATCGTTTTTTTATAAGCTTTATATTAACTTGCAATGTTCGTATGTAAGTTGTCTGTTTCAAGATTTGCAAACCAGTGTTCAACTACTTCCTGGTATCTGATTGAGCTGAAATTTCGTATACTCATGTAAGTACGGTGACAAACCAATATTATGGTACCATCGACCTGATTTGATGATGGATCCGGGATGTAGGGACAAGAACTCTCTGATGTCAAATGGTAGGAAAGTCGAATTTGGCCTAGTATGTTTTGTTATCTAGAGTACTTTCCATTATACGCGATGACGAGGGTCTCAAGATCGAGCCGGAAGATTGCCACTGGAACTCCCTGATTGAAAGTGCTAAGATAGTGCAGTTTCATCTCGTTTGTTTTGTTGTCTTGAGTACTTTCCATTACACACGATGACAAGGGTCTGATGATGAAATCGGAAGATTGCCCCTGAAACTATCTGATGTAAAATGCTAAGATAGTCGAGTTTAGGCTCGTTTGCTTTGTCGTCACGAGTAAGTACTTTCCATTACATATGATGACGAGGGTCTGAAAATGAAGATAGGAGATTGCTACTGGAACTCCATGAAGTAAAGTAAAGATTATTCTTTAAAAAAAAAGTACTAATTTTTTTTCTTAACCAGTCGAGTCAAACAGTAATCGAATGTGGTGAAACTGATTTGAAGAGACTATCACTTTAATTATTGTAAAGGTCCGTTTAAGAGAAATTATCAAAAAGTTTGTGAAAAGTATGTACTCACCTTATATCCAAAGTATATTTTTAAAATAAGTGTGGGAAGAATAAAAAAAAATCTGTCACTATCATATTTTTGGAAAAACTAAGATATACAGGATGTGATTAACGTGCAGGCATATTTTTAATGGATGATTTAGTGCTCAGAACTATACAAAAAAATGTATCTATATATATTTTCTTCCGATTTTTACCTGAAAAAAACATATTTATGGATATTGGGAGATTTTTTGTACAGCACATTGTTCTACACAAAAAACTGAGTTGAATGTTATCTACAACTTTTTATTATTTAAGCCTTGGTTACCGAGGACAAGCGTTTTTCTTTGTTCAACTTTCGGATATTCAGTTTTTTCGCAGTAACAATGGCCTAATTAAAAGAAAGTCTGTATTTATAATGTATCCATGCAATTACAATTTTATGCCATGTATGCCACTGATCGAGGGGTAAATGTCCGCCAATAGGGCAAATAAAAAATGGATATGTGCAGTGGCTCATCTTGCAGCTTTGTATAGCGTGAGCATATCAACACGTCAAGACAGAATGAAGACGACATAGCAACCATAGTCGGGCGAGATCCATAAAATAATGGTCGCATTTTAGTTGCGCCGTAACACCCTGGTTAGGAACCTGATTACAATCGTATAGCCGTTCATTACCATGTCAAAATCTCACGCGATACTTATTTATTAAAAAATCGCCGCGGGCTAGTAATCGATTTTGCCACGTGATTATGTGAAAACGAAGCATTTTAATATGCAACTAGGCCTTATTAAAAAGACTGCTGGGAAAAGGCAGCTGTTATCCAATTGCCACAGTTGCAATAACTAATTTATTACTAGCGGCCGCTTAGCAGATAATTATTATATAGATAGATATGTAAGTTTGCATGCGCCATGTTACAAGGCGGAGAGACTCAAATAATCAATAACGGGCATGTTGAATTATTGATATTTAGAAAATGAAGAAATTAAAAGGATTTATGATTTTAGTTAATTTATATAAGTGTTTATATTCCCCAAATCGTTTTCAGGGGCATTTACAATTCATATTGCTAAACAGTGTTGCCAAGTGACCAAATCAAGATGGTAAATACGCGTTGCTAATGGCAAATACGCGTTGCTAATGCAACGCTTTGAGTTAATTGCTAATAAAATGACGATTTACTAATGGCAACAGTCATTTTATTAAATCAGAAAATACTCACATCTTTCAATTATTACCATAATTAAATGGCTGATGCAAAATAGATCAATTCCTTAAAAAAGATAAAATAAAGACAAGCTTACAATACATAGATAGATTATGTTAAACATATATGAAAAATGTACTCAGCAAAAATATAATCTTCCGAAAGTAAGTAGGTACAATGAAATGAAAATAATCTGACGTATTTTCCAAGAATACCTAATTATTAGGATCATATGATATATGATATATCATATATATTATAGATATATATTAGATACTATATCATTTTATTATATTAGGTTATTACTCTGACCAGGCAAAAATATAATAACAACAAAGAACATAATAAATAATACAAAAATAATAATAAACCAAAAAAATAAGTATTTTTTTTCTTTCAAATAATAGCATTATTAAAAAGCCAAAGCAAAATAGCTGAATTCGTTAAAAAACGAGAAAAATAAAAAACAACCTTACAATAAATAGAAATAAGAATTTGTGTACTTATCAGCAATATAACTAATAGTAATTAAATAAAATGATAATATATTTACATCTTTGGCTTTATATTAGGCTTTTTCTCTGGCCGCGTAAAATATTAATAATCAAAACAATGATAATCGCACAAGAATAATCAAAGGTGATAAACAATCTAATAAACTAATAATTCTCAAAAAACAATGATAATAAATGATATTATTAATGAAAAACAAAAAAATTGAATATCAAAGAAATAATCAAAGCAATCATATCAAATAATCATTTTACACTAAAAGCCGTGAGAAAGTTACAAATTATGAAGATAATCATAATATTACGATATCAACAATAATAATAAAATAACGGTAATAAAAAGACATAATAATTATAATAAAGCAAAAATAAAAAAATCTATCACGGATCACGATCCTCCTACTTTCCTATATATAGGTACTTTAAGTTTCCTCCTACTTTCCTATATTTACTTTAAGTTTCTTTCTTTAAAGCAGGCGATTCTCGGCTTTAAGAATAAGCTCTCTGGTATAAATTGTTTGACATTATAAAAAGGTTTAAAAAACGAATTTACCGCGTGAATTTTGTCGCACCCGACGTGCGATGTTGCAAAAGCTGTTGTCCAGGGCAGACTGAAACGCCGTCAATCCGTTATTCCGCGGGTAGGCGGCAAAACTCTGCCGCTGCGCAGATTATAATGACGGTGGTGGGGCGGCTGTTTCGAAGCACGCGAATTTTAAAAATCCGTCGCGCACACAACACTCACTGTATCCTGTGTTACGTCCCTGCGTTCGGCGTTGGGCATTGAGAACATTTTAAGAAGAGGGTTATAAGTAGTAGAGAGTTTAAACCCATCATCTCTATGGAAGTTCGGGGTTATTCTTATGTCAATGGCTTCCCTAATCATATTGGGTAAATAAAATTGTTCTTTGGATAGCACAATGGGATTTTGAAACTGCACCCAGTGGTTAGTTCCGCAATTCAATATATGTTCGCAAATTGCCGATTTTTCTCGCTGACCTTTTTAACAACTTATATGTGTTTCATAAATCGAGTGGCTATGGGCCGTTTCGTATGTCCAACTGAGGGCTTTTGTGTACCTATTCATTTTACAGTCGCAGGAGCACTTCTGGCTGAGGTGACACAAATTATTAATTCATTCGTATGTTTCTGTATACATAGACATGCCATTTTCTGTATACATAGACATTTTGTTTTAACTCGCCACTAGGTGGTGCTGCACAACATCAACTTATATACCGTTCGACTGATCGCCATAAAATTGGTATACATAGACATTTGAGCTAGCATAATATTTTCACGCTATTCACTTTGTTGTAACTCGCCAATAGGTGGCGCTGCAGCACATCAACTTTTATACCGTTCGACCGATTGTCATGAAAATTAGTACACTGAGAAAAATATTGTATTTCTCCCTAAATTACGCGAGAAATCCATTAAAAATTAGTTATTACGGTTGTATACAGAATAATGATGTACCAATCGTAATTTTGTTGAATTACAAGAAATTTTGTTGAAACTCCATTACTCGATTATACAACTATGTTTCATCATGCTTCGTACGGGTAATACGAAAATAACGGTATAATGTATCTTCAAAATGATTCTTGTAACTAATAACATGCTGTCATGGTAATAGCAACATTTTGTCGCGCGCCGTAATGAATGTGCGGTGTAGTTACCATGCCCGTGACATAGCAACTACACTGTTACGCGTCATGTTCATACAAACGTACGGACCTCAGTACATGTTATATACGTAATCCCTTTTGAAACATGCGTATTTCCGTGTATTACAGCGTTATATTTTTCTCAGTGTATATGTACATGGGTATGAGCATGGATATAACACGGGCAACGCCGGGTAATGCCACTAGTTATCTATAAAGGTTGCAGGCTCTAATAAGTTTTTCGGTCTGCGTCATTAATTTTTAAGACCTCATTTTTCGGTGGCCGATGCAACGATAGCGATTTATTGGCGCAATGCAATTACCGTTTGGACGAATTATTATATTGTAAGTGCGGAATTACGGCTTAAAGTGTTCCCGAAAAGCCGCACGATTGCGTGATATCCGCCCGAGGATTACTGACCGCAGCGGCGATGCCTGCAATACTTCCATTAAAATGGACCATCCTTACGGCGTTACTTATTCATATGTTTTGTTCGCATCTGACGTGATATGTCGCCGAAGTGAAACGATTCTTCTGAGCTTCGATTGGCACTGAAAATTACGTTATGTGGCGAACAACTAAAAAACAAAAAACCTCTGACTAAAAATCACTATTTAAAAAAAACGTATAAATGCATGCTACTAGCGTTAAAAGACTAAAGTAAGGTTATCCATATTTAACAACAATCAATTTGGACGTTAGACGTTGCTATGAGAATTACAAACCACTCCTCTCCCTTCAATCCATGTACTCTCGTTCTATAGCTAAAAGAAGACCAATGATGTCCTCAAATATGATAATACATAATATGATGCGCTCATACGATCAAATTGTAAATTACTCTGATGGTACGCTTTTAAGTACATCGAAATTCAAGCAACTCGCATCTGCAAAAAATGCAGTCAAATGTCCTGTCCACCCTAGTACGGGCTAGTCCCAGTTGGGTGACAGAATCAAATAAGCAAAAGGTTAAGGTTTTGCCATTCGGTTCCTGTTATTTTTGTAAGCAAAATCAATGTTTTATAGTAATTAATTCTTAAATAAATAAATAAATGAAAATTAAATTAAAATATATGTAACATGGTAAAAGTATATTATAACGTAGGTATATAATAATCAGTAGAAAACGTATTTAGTTTTACATCAAATAAATCTACGAAATATTATCTTTACTACATAACACTGATTATAAAACCGTTGTTTTTTCAAAAAAAGAGAAAAAAAAACACATGTTTACATTAATTTAATGAATGATCGCTCACGGGTTAAAGAAAAAAGCTTTTGTCCCATAGCGGATACAGTGCTCCTTCACTCTCTAACCCCCCCCCTCCCCCTCCCCCCCGCTATGAGAATTCCCCCCCCCCCGCCTTCACGGATCGACAATACGACGCGGATTCCCTTATTTACTAATTAATCCTTCTTACAAAAAAAGACGGTTGTGTCACTACAAAACTTTCCTGGCAAGTAGCCAAGGACTTATGGTAGGACTTTGAGCGTGATTACCCTTTGGGAAGGAGGTTGACTTGATTGAAAGGGATAGTCGGCGACGAGCGCAGATAGTGAGAATGCAACGCATTAAACACGTTTGATGCAATCGTTTACGCACATATAGTGACCTGCGAAAATTCAATGTGATTTCATTCCAACAAGGCATCTGTGTACTGAATTTCAAGTCTATAAGTCTAATATATTGAAATATGACTAGATTATATTATATAACTAGCTGACCCTTAAATGAACGATTCGAGGCACAATAAAGAAATAGTGTATCGAAATCACCCTGGATCGATTGGAAATCGTATGGGGAATTAAAAGGTGCATACATTTTCATATATTAGAAAACTATAAAATTTAAAACAGTTAATAATGTCAGTGATATAAAATGTAAAATGTAACAGGGTATCCTGCGGTACTTCTAATGGCATACTTGTCCAGTCAGACTTAAATCCTCCCACGATGACGCACTGGCAATGATTTTGTATATGGAATGCAATCTAACGTTGTAAGTCTCCAACTAGAGTTGCCAACTACAACGGGCGAACCCCTCACCTCAGGAAGCTTTAACGAAATGTACGTCTTATCTTCCGTGAGGTGAGCGCAGAAGACTTACGACAAAACAATCCATCGTCAAGCTCCGCCACCTGCCCGTCAGAGGCCAACGCCTTACGGCGAGGCACCGGGAAAGGTAAACAGCGGGCAGCCTCGACCCCTGACTACCAGTTTTGGCAGGATATCTCCGTCTGGAATTAACCTTCAGGATACCTCCGTCCTCCCGACTGGTTACGGGTCCGAAGTCGCTTACACGACCTCTACCTGTTGTATTACAGCGGTAATTCAGTTATGAATTTATCGCGGACTTGGGCGTTCTTTGACCGTAGTGCCACACGGGATCGAGTGGCTCAAGGTCATTTCAAGAGTGGCATGACAACAGGTCAAAATCCACCCCCGCCGCTTAGGAAACAGTATATTTCCATAGTCTCCAGGCCCCTTCAGAAATTAGTCAAAATGCACAGCCGATTGGCTTCGCCGACCGGTGCGCAAATGGTCCAGTGGCGCCGGGATGCAATCCCGCCGGGAGAATCCGGTCCACCAGCTCTGAGGCCTGAGACACGGGAGTCTTACCCGGGGAAGTCTTCCACTCGAGGAGGCTTCTGAATAAGAGCTGAATCGTGAGTTGAGCCGATCTGAGAACAAAATGGATCTTGTGACCCAAGCTGCACGAAACCGTTCACCACCGTGTAAGTCTCCGTGAATCCCAAAAATATTTAGGTTTAGGATAATACTAGTTTGGTATACCTTGATAAATGATTTGCTGAAGTCAGAATACATAGCACCCATTTGATTGCGTTTTCCTTTTCGAATACATCTACATACTTTTAAAAGTAGAGGTTTCAGAACTATCCAGTATCCATACATATTCAGGTACAGAGCATTGATAATCATTAACATGGTTCGACATGTTTCTCCCCATCCTTAATGTCTTATGACAATTACCTTACAGGCGGTCGGCTTTTATAACAATACATAGCAGTACTCAGGTGGTCACCCATCCAAGTACCTACTGACACCGCCCGACGCTGCTTAACTTCGGTGACCTGACGGGGACCAGTGTTTCAACGCGGCTACGGACGTTACGTGTCATCACATGTCACGTGAAGAAGAATAGTCACCGTATGCTTGGGACGTTTCAGTGAGTACTGCTGTTCGTAATTACTAATAATTGCATTTGGGGGCTTTTTCGGTCCGTAACCGCAGCGGCAACGCGGCGTAGGCAGCGTCGGCGGCGGCATCGACGGCAGTCGCTGCGGCCGACCGCTTCCTGCCGATCGACACTGACCGAATAATGACGCCAATTATGCCAGGGAATCTAAATTGAAAAGTCTCTCGCATCGGACGGCCATCACGGGAATAATATAATCCGCGCGCCCGCGCCGCTAATGGTGTAATTCGATTTGTAATGCGCCGGCGCGGACGTGAACTTTGGATGCAGCGCCGCCCGCAGCGGACGGGGTTGCTGCCGCTACGACCGATCGCTGCATCACAGCCGATATCTGTATACGCATCGAGAAGTCCTGACGTATATTGGACGCAAAAGAGGCAGAGCGCAGACGTAGCACTAAAATGGCCTAGTGGCAATGACACACTAGTGTTTTCTATGTAATATTTCATTTTCCCCCACTTCCGGACAAAAAATGAGGGTATGTTCAGGGATCATCTATGTATGTTTTCCGTTTCTTTATTCCATTATAAATTCTAAAAGCTTAAACAGATTCAGAAGTGTGTTGTATTGTTAGAAACGTTATGTCATCCCAAGTGTCATAGGGTACTTTAACTGGTTAAGTAATCTATGTATGTTTTCTGTTTCTATATCCCACAATAACTTCTAAACGCTTGAACCGATTTAGAAGTGTGTTATATTGTTAGAATCGTTATGTCATCTCGAGTGGCATATGGTACTTTAACTGTCCAAATATAAAGTAATTAGTTGTCTAAATGTCGAAATGTCACTATTTAACATACATATATTGTGTTTAGTGTCAAATTAAAGGTCTGATTGTGTTCATTCCAGAAACATACATGTATCTATATGGATAAATATAAACCACAAATATTTCGTGCATGTCCAAAGAAAAGGCCCCATGCAGTCAAAATAAAAGACCCCGCCACTGTCCTATTATAAATTTATAATATAAGTGTATAAAGTAATAAAAAACCAATAGGTTTTATTCATTGCTTTTATAATAATTATTACACATCCGTGATAAAAACAATCAATCCATGAGATGGAAGAGCTTGTATATTTTTAAAAAGATTAACCATTCTTGGATGAATTGAAGAAAGAGCACAGCATAGAAATCCAGCAATATCGATATTGCTTCTATAAGTACTTCGTTTTAATTGCTATAACTTGAAAAAGCCTTTTCGCACCAAAAGGTTTTTGAAAAACGGCCGTCTAGTGAAGAGGGTACCTTTTTCACTAGCGCATACCGAAATGACCGGGAATACACTACTTCGGCATAAACTAGTATTACAAACAATAGTGGTAAGTGATGACAGGTATCTAAGTGGCAGAAGCGTCAAATCTATATGCACTCAAGTCTAACTCAGCCCCCGGGATTAATGGCCTAAAGTATCTAAAAGTGCTAACAAATAAAATATTCTCAATGCTCATAGCCGAGCGCAAGGACGCGTCACTATATACAGTAAGTGTTGAGTGCACGGCGAACTTTCAAAATTTACGCGCGCTGAATCTCCCGTTCAGCAAAGCCACGAACCCACAGGGGCCAACACCTTACGGCGAGGCGCTAGAAAGGTAACCCAGTGGATCACCTCGCCCCCTGGTGGCCAGTTTTAGCAGGATATCTCCATGTGGATTTAATTTTCAGGATACCTCCATCCTCCCGACTGGTTACGGGAACGAAGTCGGTTGCGCGGCATCTATCTGTTGTATTAAAGCGGTAATTCAATATGATTTTATCGCGGACCTGGGCGTCCTTTGCCCGTAAGAGCCGGTCCACAAGATTTCGTATACATGTATCGGCATACACACGTACAGTGCACGGTGCGGCGCCGCAACGTTACAATGACGCCGCAGTGGGCGAATAGTGTTGTAGTTAATTGTTAGTAGAACTAGTGAAATGAGATAGTTAATCTTCTTCGTTGGTACTCATTTTAAACACTTCGATTAAAAATTATCAAAAATACGTGAAAACAAATGAAACAGGCAATCATGTACCCTCCTTCGACTGCACTTAACAACTGAGCGGTGCCGCTCCGGCGCATATTACCGGTTTGCGTGCGGTGCGACGCCGGAACGCACCGTGTGACATACTATGGATATTTGTATGTAGGACGCCGCAGCGGCATCGCTCAAGCGCCGCGCCGCAACCGCACCGCATCGTGTGGCCCGGCCCTAATGCCTCGGGATCGTTTCAAGAGTGGCATGACAACAGGTCAACATCCACCCCCGCTGCTTAGTAAGCATTCTAGGTACCTAGAGTGCCGATACCTTTACATCCATAAGCATTCATGTAAAATACTATGCGCACTATGTATATATATATATATATATATATATATATATATATATATATATATATATATATATATATATATATATATATATATATATATATATATATATATATATATATATATATATATATATATATATATATATATATATATATATATATATATATATATATATATATATATATATATATATATATATATATATATATATATATATATATACATGTGATAGCAAAATAAGTAAGTAAAAAGTGTAAAATTGTTTATATTTTGATATTTTAAATGTGTAAATTTTTTAAAATTATTTTCAATAATATATAAAATTAGATTCATGAAAAGTTACTTATCTGGGGTCCTGGTGGACCAGAAACATTTAAACGATAGTTAATGTCCTCTTTAAATACTTAGGGCAGCGGCACCTGTTTCCGCAATTGATAACCTATGATGTTCTTAGTTATTGCAGCCGAATTACTGTATGCCCTTGGATGTAATACGTATAGGAGGATGGTTTCTGTAACAGAAATGGATGTTAGTAACTTATTTTAGAAGAAATTATATGATTGAGAATATTTCGACACTAGTCGTATTCATCTCTATGACATTTCTGATAGAACAATTTTTTCAAAATTTAAATTTAAAAAAAACTGAACATAGAGAAATGGGTTAATAATATTTTGCAATATCGTTATAAATGCACTATAACCGACCTTGAAAAACATTATTAATAATGATTTTTAAATGAAAAATATTAATAAGCTTTTAATGAATATGTCTGAACAAATATAATTACTGTATTCATTTTGCCTATTCAGACCGGGACCCTTGCAAGCGCCTAAAATATTTATAAAAGCCAACTCCCAAGATTTAACGTCTCTTTCTTTAGCGTTATCGCCAAGGCACTTAATAATTTTTACTTTAAAACAATTATCAAAAGTTAAATTGTGTGCCTTAGCATGCAATGCTATTGGAAGTTGACTTTCATTGCCTACGCTGGCCCTGTGATTATTTAACCTAATGCTAAGAGGTGTAGTTGTTTCCCCAATATAAAATGCATTGCAGGTCTGGCAAAGTAATTGATATACAATATTTTTTGAAATGCAACTACTATTAAAAGGAACTCTGTAACTGTTGGGAGTGTTAGGACTAGTAAAATAAATGCTTCGATCTAATAAAGGACATGTTTTACAACGTGATCGACCGCAAGGCTGTAGGCCCAAATTTTTGTTAGTACTAAGATAATTTCGATTATTTTTATTAAGTATTGATTTTAAATTAGGAGGTTTTCGAAATGATAAAATTGGTGGTATATCTAATAAACCTTTGGTTGATGGGTCGTTAGCTATAATAGGGAATAAATCTGCTAAAATTGGTCGCAGTTTCTCAGTGCCAGGAAAATAAGTAGTACTTAGAAAGATTTTATTTTGATTTAAATTTGACACCAATTTAGGTTTAGGTGAAAATTTTGTTTCGGAATTTATTATATTTTTATCTAACAAAGAGGCAGGATAATTTCTTTCTATTAGTGATTTTTTAAGATTAGAAAGGTACTTATCTAGATTTTCTTTATTATTAATTAAACGGTGTCCGCGAATGGACATTGAATATGGAATTGACTTTTTGGTATGAAACGGATGACAGCTATCGAAATGTAGGTATTGCTCTTTGTTTGTAGGTTTTATATGAATTGCAGTTTTAATGGTGCCTTCGGATAGAGTTAGATCAACGTCTAAGAATGTAATTTGATTTTCTGATATAGTGTATGTAAAATCTAAGGGTCCGAAATTATTTAAATCTGTAAGGAAGTCAGTGAGTGTGTCATGTCCATGTGGCCAAAACAATATAATATCATCAATAAACCTATACCACATTAGTGGTTGTAAATTTTGAGTAAGAAGAAATTTATTTTCTAATAACCCCATGAAAAGATTCGCATAAGAAGGAGCCATTCTTGTTCCCATTGCTGTACCTTTAATTTGGAGATAAAATTCATCCTCAAAAGAAAAAGCATTCTTAGTGAGGACGAATTCAGCCAACTTACAAAGAAAATTTGTAGAAGGAATTTGGGGCTGGGCCTTTGATTAAGGTAATGGGAAATCGCTTCTAAGCCTAAATCATGGGGAATATTAGTATAAAGAGAGACAGCGTCAATTGTAACAAGTAATAAGTTGTCAGTCTTAGGAATTGTGGTATTTTTTAGAATCTCGATGAAATGGTAACTATCTTTAATGTGTGACTTTAGATTTTTTACAAATGGCTGTAGAAAGTAATCGACAAAAGCTGAAATTCTTTCTGTGGGTGAGTTAAAACTAGCTACTATCGGTCTTCCTGGATTATTAGGTTTATGAATTTTTGGCAATAAGTAAAAATTTGGTGTTCTGATAGGGTTAGGAATTAAAGTGTTAACATCTTCATCTGATAATTTTTCAATGGTTTTTTGTTGTTCAATATATTTTTTTATTGTATTAGCAAAATTTTGATTCGGATCACTATATAATTTTTTATAGGAAGTTTCGTCTCTGAGTTGCCTCAAACCTTCAGCTACATAGTCTGTTTTATTAAGGATGACTGTAGTTGAACCTTTATCAGCTGGCAAAATGATGATATTGGTATCTTTGCTTAGATTGTTAAGAGCTGAAAGTTCATCAGATGTTAAGTTAGGTGTAGGTTTGAGGCTGTTTAAAAATGTTGGTTGTGTAACTTTGTTCATTAAAACTGTAATAAATATTTCTACAGGATGATTTTTTGGAAAAGAGGGTGGCTCTTTATTAGAATATTGTCGAAATTTTGCCAGTGCGTCATGTAATTTACTATTATTACCATTTTTGTCCCTTGAATGCCAAAACTCACGCCATCTCAAATTACGACAAAATTTTGCTATATCATTTCCAAAACTGAAATGGTCAACTTTGGGAGTTGGTGTGAAATTTCACACCAACTCCCAAAGTTGACCATTTCAGTTTTGGAAATGATATAGCAAAATTTTGTCGTAATTTGAGATGGCGTGAGTTTTGGCATTCAAGGGACAAAAATGGTAATAATAGTAAATTACATGACGCACTGGCAAAATTTCGACAATATTCTAATAAAGAGCCACCCTCTCTTCCAAAAAATCATCCTGTAGAAATATTTATTACAGTTTTAATGAACAAAGTTACACAACCAACATTTTTAAACAGCCTCAAACCTACACCTAACTTAACATCTGATGAACTTTCAGCTCTTAACAATCTAAGCAAAGATACCAATATCATCATTTTGCCAGCTGATAAAGGTTCAACTACAGTCATCCTTAATAAAACAGACTATGTAGCTGAAGGTTTGAGGCAACTCAGAGACGAAACTTCCTATAAAAAAATATATAGTGATCCGAATCAAAATTTTGCTAATACAATAAAAAAATATATTGAACAACAAAAAACCATTGAAAAATTATCAGATGAAGATGTTAACACTTTAATTCCTAACCCTATCAGAACACCAATTTTTTACTTATTGCCAAAAATTCATAAACCTAATAATCCAGGAAGACCGATAGTAGCTAGTTTTAACTCACCCACAGAAAGAATTTCAGCTTTTGTCGATTACTTTCTACAGCCATTTGTAAAAAATCTAAAGTCACACATTAAAGATAGTTACCATTTCATCGAGATTCTAAAAAATACCACAATTCCTAAGACTGACAACTTATTACTTGTTACAATTGACGCTGTCTCTCTTTATACTAATATTCCCCATGATTTAGGCTTAGAAGCGATTTCCCATTACCTTAATCAAAGGCCCAGCCCCCAAATTCCTTCTACAAATTTTCTTTGTAAGTTGGCTGAATTCGTCCTCACTAAGAATGCTTTTTCTTTTGAGGATGAATTTTATCTCCAAATTAAAGGTACAGCAATGGGAACAAGAATGGCTCCTTCTTATGCGAATCTTTTCATGGGGTTATTAGAAAATAAATTTCTTCTTACTCAAAATTTACAACCACTAATGTGGTATAGGTTTATTGATGATATTATATTGTTTTGGCCACATGGACATGACACACTCACTGACTTCCTTACAGATTTAAATAATTTCGGACCCTTAGATTTTACATACACTATATCAGAAAATCAAATTACATTCTTAGACGTTGATCTAACTCTATCCGAAGGCACCATTAAAACTGCAATTCATATAAAACCTACAAACAAAGAGCAATACCTACATTTCGATAGCTGTCATCCGTTTCATACCAAAAAGTCAATTCCATATTCAATGTCCATTCGCGGACACCGTTTAATTAATAATAAAGAAAATCTAGATAAGTACCTTTCTAATCTTGAAAAATCACTAATAGAAAGAAATTATCCTGCCTCTTTGTTAGATAAAAATATAATAAATTCCGAAACAAAATTTTCACCTAAACCTAAATTGGTGTCAAATTTAAATCAAAATAAAATCTTTCTAAGTACTACTTATTTTCCTGGCACTGAGAAACTGCGACCAATTTTAGCAGATTTATTCCCTATTATAGCTAACGACCCATCAACCAAAGGTTTATTAGATATACCACCAATTTTATCATTTCGAAAACCTCCTAATTTAAAATCAATACTTAATAAAAATAATCGAAATTATCTTAGTACTACAAAAATTTGGGCCTACAGCCTTGCGGTCGATCACGTTGTAAAACATGTCCTTTATTAGATCGAAGCATTTATTTTACTAGTCCTAACACTCCCAACAGTTACAGAGTTCCTTTTAATAGTAGTTGCATTTCAAAAAATATTGTATATCAATTACTTTGCCAGACCTGCAATGCATTTTATATTGGGGAAACAACTACACCTCTTAGCATTAGGTTAAATAATCACAGGGCCAGCGTAGGCAATGAAAGTCAACTTCCAATAGCATTGCATGCTAAGGCACACAATTTAACTTTTGATAATTGTTTTAAAGTAAAAATTATTAAGTGCCTTGGCGATAACGCTAAAGAAAGAGACGTTAAATCTTGGGAGTTGGCTTTTATAAATATTTTAGGCGCTTGCAAGGGTCCCGGTCTGAATAGGCAAAATTAATACAGTAATTATATTTGTTCAGACATATTCATTAAAAGCTTATTAATATTTTTCATTTAAAAATCATTATTAATAATGTTTTTCAAGGTCGGTTATAGTGCATTTATAACGATATTGCAAAATATTATTAACCCATTTCTCTATGTTCAGTTTTTTTTAAATTTAAATTTTGAAAAAATTGTTCTATCAGAAATGTCATAGAGATGAATACGACTAGTGTCGAAATATTCTCAATCATATAATTTCTTCTAAAATAAGTTACTAACATCCATTTCTGTTACAGAAACCATCCTCCTATACGTATTACATCCAAGGGCATACAGTAATTCGGCTGCAATAACTAAGAACATCATAGGTTATCAATTGCGGAAACAGGTGCCGCTGCCCTAAGTATTTAAAGAGGACATTAACTATCGTTTAAATGTTTCTGGTCCACCAGGACCCCAGATAAGTAACTTTTCATGAATCTAATTTTATATATTATTGAAAATAATTTAAAAAAATATATATATATATATATATATATATATATATATATATATATATATATATATATATATATATATATATATATATATATATATATATATATATATATATATATATATATATATATATATATATATATATATATATATATATATATATATATATATATATATATATATATAAATCTTCACTACTTCAGCAAAAAAATGAACCGTGGCAAGAGGATCCGCCAAAATATATTTTTCATTCTTTTAACGATTTGCAGTGACTGACGTCGTAGGGCAACCCGAGCGACGGTCATCGTTAGTTGAAGTTCTTTTACGCCTAAACTCAGCATACTAACGTGCAACCATAGAATATTCCTTTATAAAATCCTGAATAATAGCACCGACAGCCCATACCTCGTAGAAAACTAGTCATTTTTCGTCCCATCTCGAACCATTAGAGCTCCTTGAACATTCGAATTGCAACGCGCAAATATTAATTATGCACAAAATGCCCTTATGTATCATCTTATGACCTTGTATGATACTAGGTTCTATCATATAGACATTAATATATTTAATCGTACTGCTTATATAATTATATAGAACCATAGAAAATTTCCCCATTTATGTATTTATTCATTTATGTATGTATTTTATGAATATTTACATGTATGTATGTAAGTATATGTATTTAAAAATGTGTATGTGTAGCTATATGTATTTAGGCATGTGTACGTGTATATGTATGTACCTATGTATAAAATGCAAACTATTCCCTTTCTATCCCTACTCCTCCGGATTGGATAACTTAAATTAATGAAAGTTATTTTAAATTGCTAAACATTTATTATATAACCTTAAAAACAAATAAACGGCCTCGCATTGATTGTTACGATCACATATGTAAAATAGTTAGCAACGCTGCATGTTTTCTTAAGAAATAAAGAAATGAAGAATATGGAAAAGCACCATGTATTTCGTAAATCTTGAAATATTCTATTATTAGTATATAGACGTTTTCATTTTCATAGCTTTTCATAGCTCCACACTCCTTCAAAAATTAGTCAGAGTGCACAACCGATTGGCTGACGCCGCACGGTGGGCAACCCGTCCAATAGCGCCGGAGGGCAATCCCCCAGGGAAAACCGATACACCCACCGTGAGGCCTTTGACGCAAGAGTCCGTCCCGGGGTAGTCCCTCACACGGGGAGGCTCTTCAATAGGAGCTGAATCGTGAGTTGGGCCGACCCGAGAACACATTGGATCTTATGGTTCAAACTGAACTAAACCATGCGCTACCTCTTAAAAGAGCAGTAACCTCTCCGACTATATGAACCAAATCAATCCTAATCAGGCACCACGTTCAGGCGGAAATACAAATAACGCGCGACGCAGGGTAATCACATTACGGTTTTAATTCTATCCGCGGCGGAGCGCGCGCAATTTCCGTAGACCGCGAGGCGCGGCGCGGGTCGCGCTCGAAGCGCGCGCGCTATGCGCCGGTATTTGCCCGCGCGCTGATTGAGAAATGATGGCTTCGATTGTTCGCGGTGATCGCCAACGATTTGTTCCGTTTTGTACGAGTCGGGCGTGATGTCGATTGCATGGCGACGGAACGCACCGCGATTCGCTTCATGTGAGGAAGACCCGATTAGGAATACAGCCGTAGAGATTGCAACTTAAAAATACAATAAGGAAAACAGACCTGGCAGCACAGCGAGTAATAAAACATACATGTTTAAAACATTGTCAATAATCTAAGTGCGTCATTTGCATAGACGGTAATCACTTACGGACAGATCGGCAGGGGTGGCGCCGCGGAGACTATTCTTGATTCCCTAATGATCGAAACAAAAGACCTAATCTACATAAATAAAAATGAAATGATGTTCGTTGGCAACCGAATATTAGGTTGAACGGATGAACCGATTTAGCCATTTTTAAAAAATGTTCATAATAGTCCAAATAAGGTCCTTACGGAAAGAAAAATTTGAAAAGTTTCCTGGAAAATTGGAAAATTCGGGAAAAACTGAAAGTGCTTTTTTCTACTCACGATTCGGAACGATGGATATCCGTAATTCTTTTATTAAAATAGAAACGACGACATATTATGTTGATTCTTTTTTTGTTTTGATTGCCATGCTCTCAGGATGGAAATATTTCAATTGAAAAAAATCTAAAAGATCTTGAGAAAAGATCCTAAGGGGCTAGGAGGGGGGGGGGTGGAGTTTAGAATGGGGTGTTTGGGGGTTGGAGTTTATGAGAAGGGGTGAAGTTTGTAAGGGGGGAGCGGATTGGGGGGTTTGACGCGGGGGGTAGGGGGTTGGGGGGGAGGGGTAAGGGGGTAGGGGGGGTTGTCTGATTGCCGGGAAAATCTGGGAGTTAATGGGCCCTTGCTGAATTGGCCACGAAGACCCATTCTGTTCAGGATTGGTCACACTCACGGGTCAATACCCATCCGGCGGCCTTTACGCATGAAGTGCGAGCCCGAATAGGACTCTGGCCTTAGGGCTAGTTTCCCCCAGGAATCAACCTTCTGGCGCTCCTGGACGGTCTGCGCACCGTGCGGCGTAAGCCAATCAACTGTGCACTCTGACTAACAGCCGGGGGAGTCGGGAAGCAGTACTGTTTCCTATAGAGCGTGGGTGGTTGCGTACCTTACGGCGACTGCTCTTGAAACGACCATCGGCTACAGGTAACATACCTGATTATCTCGCGGATAAAGCGTTGGCCTCTTACGGGCATGTGGCGAAGCTTGACGGTGGACTGTTTTATCCAAATCTTCTGCGTTCACTTCACGGGAGATATAACGACCAATCGTTAAAACTTTTTGAGGTGAAGTGTTCGCCCGTTGTAGTAGACAACTCTATTTGTAGCTTGTAAAGGGTGGGCCAAAAGGGTTTTGGCGGTTTGAATATGAAATTAAAAAAAACTACGATGCATATGAAATTTTAATTTTGATTTTTGAAAAATATAAATCTGGGAATTTTCACGTCCTTAAAATAATGTTTTCTAAATGACGACCCTCGGCTGCTTAGCACTATTGAAACCGAAGTCGCAGATTTTGGAAAACTCGGGGAAACATTATTTTTGGAATATTTTGATTTCCCGTATAATTTTTCTTTTGAGTTGCTCCAAATATGAGACGCTCCATTAAAAAAATCAGATGGAATTAGGTCTGGGCTGCGTGGGGCCATTCAATATCCCCTCTTTTTGAAACAAGTCTTCCCGGGAACATTTCCTTCAGTACCCACCCTAGCGGTATGGCATGTGGCACCATATTGTTGAAACCATCTTCTCGAGGTATCGCTTTAAAATTCCTGCGAATGCCGGGACCACGAACTCTCTTAACTTATGTTGCAATAATTGTGGGCTCTAACCGTCACCGCGCGCCCTCTTTCATCCTCGAAAAAATATGGCCCGACAACACCGTTTGCCGATATTGCAGACCACACGACAATTTTAGGGCTGTGAAGTGGACGTCCATGCAGACGTTGGGGATTGTTCTCTGACCAGAATCGACAGATTTATTTGTTTCTTTGACCATGAAGATAGAAATTCGCCTCGTCAGTGAACACGTTACAAAAATCGTTGAATCAGTCGAGCATCAGATTAACGAAGTTAAGTCGATTATTGACATCATCCTCCATGGCGACTAAATTTCCAAGAAGCGACGCGTCTTGCAATATACGCCCCGCCTCCCCGCAACGAGCAGATTCCGAGGAATTAAAGACTCAAATCGACAACACCCTTTTGACCCACACTGCATATGAGATATTTTAAAAAAAATCACATGTGATTTCGGACCGACAAGCCATCTGTGTTTTTAGGTCTCTTAGTCAGATATTTCGAGATTGGACTAGTGCGCCGATTTCTACCACAATCTTTTCAACTCATGCCATGACCAAATTATGCCTGCATACCAAATTTCAGCTCAATCTGATTTTCTCTTCCCTTTCCTTCCTTCCTCTCCTTCCTTTCCTCTGCGTCCTTATTTAATTTTAGTCATTTGTTTTTCTTATTTTTTAATTAATCTGTTTCTTTCTAGTTTCTGTTTGTTTCTATATCACTTGTATTTTTTATAGTTCTTTTGCGTAGCCAACGTACTAAATATGTTATAAACTCGAGTTATAGGTTAGCTGATAGACATTGCTGCAAGGCAATTAGCTCGCCTTTTATTATTTAAAATAAAGAGTTTATTATTATTATTATTAAGCGACTGGGCACTTTCGTAGAGGAATAAACACAGACATCTCAGGGGGGCTCAAAATGGACAATGCCGTAATCACCTCGATATTTTTATCGCGTTCACAATACTTTTCATCCTGGGCGGTTGGTGGGCCGGAAAAGTAATAATTAAATGAAAAATATGTGTGGGCATTATTCGCAAGAAGATAGATATAGCTGAAATATACGAGACGCAACTTTCATGGAAACGATCTTATACATACATATGTATGTACACGAAAGTTATAGATTAGACACAATCCGAAGTCGGCTCTCAGACTATTTCCGATTGTGTGTGCAGTTGGGTTCGATTGCAACTCGGTATATGATTAGAGCATCACTTGTACGCGGTGCAATGCCACGGAGGCGAGGCGGTTGCACCAATCACAGCCAGAACGCTTAGCGGTGAAATAACGCCATTATTTTATATGATTCGCTCATTACCCTTGCTTTGCTGTGATTACTTTTCTGAATCGCTTGTATTGTGTTTCAATCAATCGATCGCGGTTGATATTGTGTGTAGCTTTTCTTTTGTTAGGAGGGAATGGTTGATTTAGATACTTATTTTCTTCGATAAAGCTTCAGTAAAGGTGACTTGCCCAAGCGGCAGCGACAAAAAAGTGCAAGTGCGAGTTTTGTAAAAGCTGATACTTTCAGATCAGGCAGTATTTCGGCCATAGATTGCTGGGGTAGAGTCAGCAGGCCAGACTCTGGGACACCTGGCGCTGGCGTACTAGGAAAGGTGTAATTTTAATATACCTTCAAAGTGTTTTGGAAAAGCTGGAAATTCATTAGTAGACAGTAAATGCAATCAGAACTCGAAACAAATGGTCAGACTACTTAACAATATAATGCGTGGCATCAGTATTACTCCATTTATATGGAGAAAAATAAAGTCGATTATATTGCGAGGCACATTAGACCGATGCGTAATAGTTACCGACAAATACGTAGGTACCGGCGTATTTGCAGGAACTCCATTTTTGTGATATGTATGGAGTAATACGTCGTAATATGGAGTAAACGCGTCGCTGTGGTTCAGTCTGATACGAAATGAATGGGAAACGCACTAGTGTCGAAGCGCACCGAATATTTAACCGGTGCGGGGAGACTTTTGCCGTGCGTATTCGAATGCAACCTTGCGTACCAACCAAAAAAGATGCGTATATCCGAATTCAATATTGTATCAAAATTTCAAGTCAATCGACCGACTTCTTTTCGAGTTAGGGAGTGGGGAGAGAGAAGGGGGAGAGAGTGAGAGAGAGGGAGGGTTAGTAGGGGGACTGATAGGGATAAATGGGGCTGGAGGGGGTCTGAAGGGATGGGGGGTTAGGGGGTTTAGGGCGCGAGGGGGATTGTCTGCTTACCGAAAAAGTCTAAGGGTGACAGAACCGATTTTTACACTCAATATAGTCAAAAACAAATTTTAAAGATTTCAATCATTTCACCGCCCCCTAGCATTGCTAAAGTAAGCTATTGGTGCGAAACTTTTTGTTTACTTTCTGTCACAAAGTGACAAGTCGCTCTTCGATTGTTGCTGTCCGTTTTCTAAAATCCTTGGCGACATTCCTGATCGTAGATCGAATGAGGAAGGCACCGCAACGTAATCGAATTTATCTAAAGCAATATTATTTGTACATAAATAAGAAGTACCTACGTGTTCGTTTATTTTTTACACATTACTGTCAATAAACTGACTGTCGATCTCGACGGGTTTCAGATAGTATAATATTAATTGTAATCACTGCCATCCATCAGACTTTAAACCTTCGACAGTCCGGACGACGACGTTATCATGTAAATTACTTAAACTGAGCGAGACGCCGCGATGCTTTAAATGTATTTTTAAAACGTTATAATCTTATTCCAAAATCGTATTAATTACTTATTAATCAACATTAAATTTACAAGTACTGAAACGAAAGTATTTTCCGAGTATAGTACCTGCCTCACTTTTAAAATTGTTGTTTCGAAATTCAGCGTATAGTCACAGTATACAAGACAGTAGCGTCTCTCGCATATAGCCGCCGCATGTCTACTAGGTACTCCGCCGACGCAGATGTTCGAACGTTTCAGAAATTCGCCAACCTCCGCACGCGCGTAACGCTAACCAAAGGTGTTCGTCGAGATGTACCCCTCTGCTCACTTCCCTCGCATCCTATCCTTACACTACTCTGTCGTTCGAGAGTGTGCCTACTGTTCTCTCGGTATACCGACTGTGAGTCAATTTTTGACAAAATATAGAGCCTGAAGTAGTAGTAGGGCGGTGTCGACTACAACGGGCGAACCCGTCACCCCAGGCTGGTATAAAGATATGTGATCGTTCTTTCAGTCGTGGGATGAACGTAGAACCTCTTTTGATTAGTCGGGTTTCCGCAGTCTGTGATTTCAGTAGCGAACAGAAACCGAGAAAACGGTCGTTACATTTCGATAGCGACAGCGAGATAGTCAGCAGTCTCTCATATTGTAATTACCGTCTCTGACTTCAACATTTTAACTTTCTTGTTGTAAAAAGGAAATATTTAATGTTGCAAGACATTGCACTTAGTTGAGAGCGGAAGACTAAAACAAAACGTCTCGCCCACGATTTTTAAAGATATTCGCGTCGCAGTTTGAGGTCGGGCCAAAACCGAAGTCTCATTGTTAACGGTTTACGACTGGCATAAATAACCCCACGCCCAAAGAAAGGTGGCAACTTGGATCGTTGCCTTTGTGGGCTACAACAACCGACTGAAATGCAGCCGATGGCCTCTGCGAGCCGCGCCACACACAACGAGAGGTGATTTCTTGAAGAATGTTGATGAGTTTGTACGGGTTTAGGACATTTCACTAAGTGAATAAGTGAATACCCTCTTAAACCCGCCCTTCGCGCCCACATGCGTATCTGAAGTCTGCTCAAATCGTTCAAATCCCTAACTGTCTGAGCAGTGGCGGCGCTAGGCGTCGGCGACGTCGGCGACCGCCGACGGCCTCGCACCTGAGGGGACCTCGCAAAAGTTTTACAAATTATTTAAATTTTATTTATTTATTCTTATTTATTATCATACACTTGCGTGAGTGAAGTGAGTGAGTAGTACTTTAGGGGTATTATCCAAATTATTGAAATCGATATCCAAAGAGGACCTTCTCAAGCATTGTAATGATTTACTGCGGGAAGGCGACGGCGAAAACAGTGACATACAGCCTTTCGAGCTATATGAAGAGCTACAGCTTTTAAAAGCGAATTCACTTGACTCCGTCAACGACCACGAAACAACTCATTCAGTACAATTTTGAAAATAATTTGGAAGAAATATATCCAAATGTTTACATAGCAATTAGAATCATGCTCACAGTTCCCGTCAGTACATCTTCCGCTGAGAGAAGCTTCTCAAAGTTAAAATTGAATAAGACCTACTTGAGAAGCACGATGACCCAAGAGAGACTATCTGCGTTGTCAATTCTATCAATTGAAGCTGAAATAGCGGCTAGTATTAGCTATGACATAAACCTGAAAAAGTTCAGTGAGGCCAAAAGCCGAAAAGTTCGTATATTTCTATTTGTGTAATTTTTAACATCATTTGATTAGCAATAAAACTCGTTTACTCGTACATTAGTTTCACTATAATTCGGCTCATGTAATCTAACGTTTTCTTTTTGACTGGGAAATAAAAAAGGCCTCGCGAACCTAATTTCGCCCACGTTCAAGTGCGGTCTAGCGCCGCCACTGTGTCTGAGGATTGATGACATGGCTTTGTCATGGATAGTGCCCTCAAAGAAAGAAAACATTCATGTGCATTTATTTCATATAACACAGATATACATACATGTCACTGATTATACAAAAGTAATGGGAGTTAATGGGCCCTTGTTGGGTTGGCCACGAAGACCCATTCTGTTCAGGGTTGGTCACACTCACGGGTCAACACCTATCCGACGACCTCCCCGCATGAAGTGCGAGCCTGGGTAGGACTCTGGCCTTATGGTTAGTTTCCCCTGGGAATCAACCTTCTGGCGCTCCTGGACGGTCTGCGCACCGTGCGGCATAAGCCAATTGATTGCGCACTCTGACTAACATCTTGCGGTGTCGACTACAACGGGCGAGCCCGTCACCACAGGACGTTTTAACGATTAGTCGTTCTGTCGCCCTGCAGTGAACGTAGAAGACTTTGGACAGTACAATTCTACGTCCAGCTACGTCACAACCCGTGAGAGTCCAACGCCTTACCGCGAGTTAGCCAGGAATAAACCCGGCGGGCTCGAGATACTCGCGCCCTCACTTCCAATTGTGACCAGATTTCTCCGGTCTCTCGTTTGGTTCCGAGTTCGAGGTCGCTTGCGCGGTCCTCTCCCTTACGAAGCGGTGAAACGGAGTGCACCGAATCTATCGAGGACCAAGGCGTCCTTTGCCCGACTCTGAACCGGGATCGGATGGCCAATGGTCATTTCAAGAGCAGTCGCCGTAAGGTAGACAACCACCCCCGCTCTGTAGGAAACAATACAGTTCCCAGACTCCCCCGACTGTTAGTTGGAGAGCACAATCGATTGGTTTGCGCCGCACGGTGTGCAGACCGTCCAGGGGCGCCAGAGGTTTGATTCCCAGGGGAGACTGGTTGACCCAGTGTCCTACCCAGGATTCGCACCCCATGCGGGGAGGCCGTCGAATGGGTATTGACCCGTGAGTGTGACCGACCCTGAACACATGGGTCATCGTGGCCACCTCATCATGGGCCCGTTAGCCCCCGATTAACAGTCGGGGGAGTCTGGAAGCAGTACTGTTTCCTATAGAGCGGGGGTGGTTGCGGACCTTAGGGCGACTGCTCTTAAAACGACCATCGGCTACCTGATCCTGGGTGAACAGCCGGGCAAAGGACGCCGTGGTCCGCGATAGATTTGGTATACCTACACCGTTTCACCGCTTCGTAAGGGAGAGGACCGCGCAAGCGACCTCGAACTCGTAACCAATCGAGTAATCTGGTCACAATTGGAAGTAAGGGCGTGAGTGTAAGCCCGCTGGGTAACACTTCTGGCTATCTCGCGGTTAAGGCGTTGGCCTGTTACGGGTTTGTGGCGGAGCTAGACAATGGACTGTTTTGTCCAAGTCTTCTGCGCTCACTCCAGGGAGATAGAACGACTAATCGTTCAAACTTCCTGAGGTGACTGGCTCGCCCGCTGTAGTCGACAACCCTAGTTATACAAAAGTAAGAAAGAACAGAAAAAAATACAAAACCAAAAATTGTATATTTTACCGCAAACATAAGCAATAATTTTACTGTAAACGAAAACATCATAAAATTGCTATAGACTTAGTTAAAATAACAACAAATTGCTAAGAGGCGGAGAATTGCCCCACAGAGCATAAACTACGGCCCGGTGACATAGTGGTATAGGTGGCCTGATCTTACATTGATAAGGTTCCGGTTCGATTCCCGGCTGTATCACCATTTTCCGTTGGGTTAAAATTAAAGGAATTTCATTTCAATTCTGTTGATCTAATGCAATAACAAGACAGACTTACACACATGTTACACTAATTGCCGGGGAAGTTTTTATAGAACGTACACACATGTCCTTGGCTAATTGCCGGGAAAGTTTTGGGGTGACACAACCGATTTCTTTTGCTTTCGAATTGCCATAATCTCTTTTAAATACTTGTTAAAACGCTATCGGGAATGTCCTTTGCGATTCGGCCTAATCCTGACGCATCATGCGAAGGTTTAAGCATGCAAAGGTTTAGGCATGCATTTTTTTCATGCATCTCATTGACCATTGACAGGATCGTGACGTCTCAATAATACTTGAAGCCGCGGAAGAGCATACCTTAATGATTTCGTAGCTTACTCTGGCTGGCCGCTCCCGTAGCTCGGATAATCCAAGCTTGGATCGCGGCTCAAGGCTTGTATCGCATAGGACACGGGTTCGTTAACCGGCCGAGCGTCGCGTCGTTCGGTAATCATCCAATTTTTGCTTCGCCCGAGGGCTCAGGCCGCCGCGCCGCAGACCATCGCAGCGTCCATAGTTTTATGCGATGCGCTAATTTCGAGCAATATTGTTCGGACGCCGATAGGGACGCAGGGAGGGCATTGCAACGATACGTGGGCCGCGCGTCGATGCATTATGGCTAACAGTCGATATCTAGCTTCGAGGAGGTTACTGCGTTCTTTGTTTCGCCTGATGTTGTGGTTGCCCGAGGCTTAAAATTTACGGAGCGGTTTTCACCCGCTCCCGCCGCGGCTGCGGGACAAGTACTTTGTTTCAAAACTCACGACACCGCTGGTATACCAGATAGTAGCTTCTCTTAGAACAAATTTGAAATCAAAGCGAATACGTCACGAGACGTAATGGCTCGCATATGGCCGCCAGATTTCCGCTACTCTGCCCACGCGGATGCGCAAACGTTAGAAAAATTCGCCAACCTTTACCCGCGCGTAATGCTAACAAAAGGCGTTCGTCGAGACGTACACCTCTGCCCACTTCCCTCCCACCCGATTGTTTGCAGTAAAAAAAGGCAAAATCATTGTCTTACTAGCGGTGTGGTGCGTAGCACTATCTTTCTGAAACCAGATGAAGCCTTAAAGTCTCCTTCGACAATAACGCTTGAGACTGCAGCATGTTCGAAAACATACAAAACTGCGAAAAATTGTTGTTTACTCGACAAAAGTGCATTGTTTTATATTGTCGACTCTCAAGTTTAATGTATGAAACATAAATAAAAAACAAATAAAATCTTCATGTATAAAAACGCAAAGAAAGCGTTTGCCACGTCTCCTTTACTCTTGCTATCTTATTTTGTAAAATAATCTAACAATAATCTAAACCCAGTTTAAACAAATTGTGACTTTCCATTTTTACGTATTAAGAAAGAAAAATTTTCTGAATCCCCATTACCGTCCCCTAGATTATATAGCAAAATGGCCGTCGAGTCAAACATTTTTTTCTTTCGACCTGACCCGACCGGAATCTGAATTTGCTTGGAAATTTGAATTTGCCGTAAATCGGGACTTGTCTATGATTTCGGGTCATGGCAAGGCTTAACCCGGTGGTAAAAAAAATCTATTAAAAAGGCTTAAAGGAAACATATCGAGTACATTTTTGCACAATTTGGGTTAAATATCATATTCGATCGAACAACCGATCGCATGATTTAATATCGATAGTTGTTTTCATCACTACTTGCGTCATTCTTCGTCTCTTTCATTCGCGTCGTTGCATTCGGTCGCCAGGGGCGCACTGTGCTCGCGTGACGATAATTATTGCAGGGTGTTTACAGTTTGAGCCTGTGTGGTGGCGGACACTCTAAGTATCTATACTAACTGCTTAATACCGCGTCTAGCTAAATATTCCCTTGTTGTTCGCCCACTTGATTTCGCTACGTTCCTGCTTATTATCTTGTAGCCTGCATTAACATCCTTGGATCTAATAATAGGTGGTGTGTTTGTATGATAATAATACTCCCGAGGGTCTACTGTGATTCGTTATGCGTTTAAGGGTTTGTTATTATTTTCGTCGCGGTTTAATTTCGTAGAGTTCCAGTATGACATTAATTTAGATATATTTTACGTCGTTAGGGGCTCTCTAGATGATCAAGCATGCTTGCTAAGCTTCGCATCGCGGGCAGGGAGGGGATCGTAAACCGCAGGAAATATGTTTTTTTTTTAATATTTACGAAAAATGCCTACCTAATTGTATAGTTTTATACCAGGGAGTCAATCATTCAACAATCAATTACGTGTAATTAAGTGACTTTATGGTATAAACTACAAAATTAGGCATTTTTGGTAAACATGCTTGATCGTCTAGAGAGCCCATTGTTATTAAAAAAAAACCTTAGTCAGGCGTAGAAGCTAAAGATATAAATTCAGTAACTATCAGAAATTAAATAAAAATAAATTATTGCCATTGCAAATAAAAAGAACTTACTGAATCAAAATCATATCAAATTAATAATGGAAAAAGGTAATTACCCCAATAAATATAGTAAATGGTATAATAACGGAAAATGGTAAATAATGGTAAATGGTAAATAGGCGTATCTAAAATTAACTTAATATTAAATCAAAACGTGACGCCATATTAAATTACAGGATAAAAATGTAAAAAAAAACATAGTTTAAGTTTAAATTAAAATCAAATTAAAAATTATCAAATCACTATAATAATATTAATAATAGTCGCATTTAATTTATATCCCTACCACATTCACTTTAAACTTATAAATTAACACAAAAATCATCCGGCGAGTAAAGACTAATCAACAACGTTTTAGCTTCGATTAAATTAACGATTCAATTCCATTAAGTCGTTAGTGCTGTTGTGAGTAATGCGGGTTATTTACATTGACAACATAATTTACTGATTTTGTTGCTTTGCGGGCAATGAGCTCTAGTGATATCTCGCTTAACCAAATATAAAAAAAAACATAAAAGTGACGAAAAAAGGAGCTGTAGAAGTTCATTATTTTAAATAATTTCTTCTATAGAACGCAATTATTTTGAAAAAAAATCTGTTGAGAATGTTTTCTTTTAATTTTTTTTATCGAGTAGCATCGGATTCTTTATTATTTATTCACTAAGGAAAGCATACATCAAGAAAGTGGTTACGAAACAACCATTGACTAATAATAAAATATGAAGATCAACGTTTCCACATAGATATTAAAAACGATGTCGTAGCTACGGTGTAACTAATCGCCATATTTCAAATAACATTTTTCTTTTTTAAAAAAAAGATGTCAATAACATTTTAAATGATATTGTAACAAAACAAAAATAAGAAAATTGGTAACATTATTATTCGAAACTGGGTAAAGTAGGTATGCTAAAAATAGTATATGTTTCATTATGTTTAGAAGTGTGTGGGTATTTGTGATGTGTGTGTGTGTGAGTGGGATATAAAGTGTGTTACGGTAAAATTTTAGATCGGATGTAATGTATTTATTAGTAATATACATTATATCTTCTTTCCAAAATGCAAAAAGCGTCATATATAAAATATCCAAATCTAGAAAAAAGTTATTTTGGGAGCTGATCTCTATACAAATAATCATTTTGTGCATAGTTTGTATTGACTATGCATAAGATAAATTTGTTACGAGTTTTTGTTTATTAAGCACATGCAGGAAATGCTCAAAAATCGAATGGTGATTTAAATTTTGCGTCATTACAATGAACTAGTTTGAACATGAAACTTATTTCATGAACTTGCGTCATTTTGAACGCCAAAAATCGCCATTTTGAAAATTTGGTGACAAATTTATTTAAAAAAACTAAAATCAACGACGTCTGTCGTCGAATATGACATCCAGTCGTCGTAAAACCATAAAATTCGATTCGCCGAAAGCTAATTAATCTTATATAACTTTAATACATTTCTAAACTACGGGAATGTATTAATTTGAAAATGTATTTTTATCCTCCTGTGAGTTGCATTAAATATAGAAAATTTAGTCTAAACATCAGTAATTATGCGATTAATTCTCTGGTTTTACACCGAATGTTTTGCGTTCGTAGGAAGTGAGGTTGTCGTTATTTGCATACCAATAATATGTATTTAAGTTAAAATAAATATAGTCACAAAATGCAGGTAGTGTAATTATGTATGTAACATTGTATAACCTGTAGACGCACAACTAGAGCTGTCACCTCAGAAAGTTTTAACGAAATGATCGTTCTATCTCCCGTGAACTGAGCGCAGAAGACTTAGGACAAAACAATCCACCGTCAAGCTCCGCCACCTGCCCGTCAGAGGCCAACGCCTTACGGCGAGGCACCGGGAAAGGTACCCAGCGGGCAGCCTCGCCCCCTGCCTACCAGTTTTGGCAAGATATCTCCGTCTGGAATCAACCTTCAGGATACCTCCGTTCTTCCGACTGGTTACGGGTCCGAAGTCGCTTACGCGACCTCCACCTGTTGTATTACAGCGGTAATTCAGTTCGAATTTATCGCGGACCTGGGCGTTCTTTGCCCGTAGTGTCACACGGGATCGAGTGGCCCAAGGTCATTTCAAGAGTGCCTTGACAACAGATGAGCATCCACCCCCGCTGCTTAGGAAACAGTGTATTTCCATAGTCTACAGACCCCTTCAGCGATTAGTCAGAATGCACAACCGATTGGCATCCCTGACCGGTGCGCAAGCCGTCCAGTAACGCCGGGATGCAATCCCGCCGAGAGAAACCGGTCCACCATCTCTGAGGCCTGAGACACAGGAGTCTTACCCGGGGTAGCCTTCTACTCGAGGAGGCTTCTGAATAGAAGCTGAATCGTGAGTTGAGCCGATCCGAGAACAAAATGGATCTTGTGGCCCAAGCTGAACGAAACCGTTCACCACCTGTAGACGCACATGGTGAAATCCGGGGTTCCAATAACATTTTTTTATGACTCGCTAATTTGCTATACATATTATGACTGGCGCCTATTTATACTAATATTATAAAGAAGTAATGTTTGCACGTTTGTAAGTAGGGGGTAATCTCCGAAACTACTCATCCGATTTTAAAAATTCTTTCTCTAATAGAAGTCTCCATTATCAACCAGTGTTATAGGCTATCTTCTATTGTGATAAATATTGGTTTTCAATAAGAAATAACGATATTTGTCAATCAAGTCGGAGAAAAATGAGCTGGAGAGTTGCTTTATCGACGTGCGCTAACGAAACGGTTCGATATATGTGAAAACAATATAACGCAAAAACATCGGCTTCAAAGAGATCTATATAATCAATAGCATATATCTAACTTTTATATTTAAGGTACAATAACTGCTTTTATGTCTCAAAAAAATAAGAAAAATAAGTAGGCAGTGTTTTTAAAGACATTAGCAATAAAAAAAGAATCTTTCTCTAAATTAATCCTAAATTAATCCATTATAACATGTGTTAAATAGAGATAAAATTATTCATTTACTGTACATCTTTATTTTATTTTATTTTATTTATTTAGTAGTAACACATCTAGTAAAACTTTAGGTGGTATAGTTATAGAGATCACAAAATTAGTGACGCGCCCAAGCACCTCAAAATACCTAGCAGGCGGCGGCGGCTGCTGGCTCAGCTAGGTCAGCGTTCAGCGTAAGGTGGCGTGGGTTTTGAGGAACAAGACGCGTACATATACATATACATATACATATACATATACACACATATATATATATATATATATATATATATATATATATATATATATATATATATATATATATATATATATATATATATATATATATATATATATATATATATATATATATATATATATATATATATATATATATATATATATATATATATATATCTTATATATAAAATTCTCGTGTCACAATGTTCGTTCCCGTACTCCTCCGAAACGGCTTGACCGATTCTTATGAAATTTTGTGAGCATATTGAGTAGGTCTGAGAATCGGCCAACATCTATTTTTCATACCCCTTAGTGATAAGGGTTGTCCACCCTTAACATTTTTCTTGAATTTTTAGTCATTTTTTTATTTTTTTTATTTTTTTATTATGTTGCATTAAAAACTACATACAACCCTAAATTTTTACCCTTTTATCACCAACCCCTATTATTTAATAGCCATTTTAGAGACAATTTTTTTCGTAAAATTTATTTTTTTACAACTTTTGTCTGAATTTTTTTTTTCATAAAACTTATATTTTCATAAATTCTGCTATAATTTCATAAATTCAAACTAATCATTTCAAAACTGCGGCAAAAATCCGGGCCCTAATTATACCTTTAACATTTTTCATCATTAACCCGCTCAGCACGTAACATCCCTTTGGGGACATGTATGGCGGCCGCCTAAAATCCGAAACATCCGCTACTGGATATCGCGCTCGCCGCTGCGAAAAATGCAATTTACGATTTGAAACGTCGTAATTAATCCTTTCTGATGGCGGAACGACATGGCCAAATAATCTTTAATTCGGCGGCCACCGGCGATAAAATCGAACGGCGATTTAAAAAGTTAGCATAGACGTCAAAACGGCAGTGCATCGGCCAGCGCCCGCGGCCGCGTATAGGTCCGCGGAATTTCATTAATTCTATTTATGTGTGTTTTGTACAGTGAGCAATGCCAAGAAAACGCAAAGGGACTGATTTGAGCCGTAATACAAGTAAATCTCGAAGCTTGGGAAATAGAAGATCCGAAAGAACCGAAGAACAAATCCAGCAACAAAATACTGATGCACGTGTCAGAATGGCGCAATTGCGTCAAGAAGAGTCAGAAGATACACGAGCTGAACGCAATGAAGTAATAAGATTAGAACAACGACAATCATGCCGTTTCACAGTCAATAGACGCAGAACAAATGACCAACAACGACAACAGGTACATCGAGCATTTACATCTGATTCATTCCTGCGTCTAGCATTCCAGTATGAGCCCGATATTGAATATTATGCTCATTCAAAAGTGGTAATTGGTGCTATGGACAAGGAATGTCCGCATTGTCATGCTCTGAAATTCAAAAATGAGCCATCTGGGATGTGTTGCGCGTCAGGAAAAGTGCAACTACCTGAAATTGAAACACCACCTGAACCATTGAACGGTTTACTTATCGGCACGGATCCAGATTCTAACGTGTTCCTGAAGTCAATTCGAACATTCAATTCATGCTTTCAAATGACATCGTTCGGAGCAACAGAAATAGTTCGAAATACTAATGCAAATGGTCAACAATACAATTCTACATTCAAAATCAGAGGCCAAGTTTATCATAAAATGGGCTCACTGCTGCCAATGCCAAACGAACCACATAAATTTTTACAAATTTACTTCATGGGCGGCGAGGATTCCGGAAGCGCACTTGCCAATCGCGTGAATGCACGTTGTGATTATAATAACCTTGATTCATTTTATGCCAGACGCATCGTCAGCGAGCTGGATGCTCTATTGAACGAGCACAACGAATTGTTGAAAATATTCAAATCACACATGCACAAATTACAAAGCGATAATCACGCTATCGTCATTAATCCTGATAAAACACCAGCTGGAGAGCATATTCGTAGATTCAATGCACCCGTTGTTGATGATGTTGCTGGAATCATGGTTGGCGATCGTACAGGTGCACGAGAAATTGTGATTCGTAGAAGAAATAATAATCTTCAGTTCATTGCTGATACACATCGTTCATATGACGCTCTCCAATATCCGCTAATATTCTGGAAGGGACAAGACGGATATTGCATAAACATAAAACAACGAGATCCCGTATCAGGTACTTCATTGATTGTGAATTTGATCATTAATCATTTAACAAAACAATTAAATTATTGAACGTAATTAATTTAAATTATTTTTTATGAATATATTATTACAGGAGCTGAAACAAACAAGAACGTTAGCTCAAAGGATTATTATGCGTACCGATTAATGATTAGACGCGGCCTGGACAACGTCATTCTACGATGTCGTGAGCTTTGTCAACAATTCATGGTCGACATGTACGCGAAGATTGAGGGCGAACGACTACGATACTTACGATATAATCAACTAAAGCTGCGTGCGGAAGAGTACATTCATTTGCGAGACGCTATCAACAACAACGCTGACGTCGCCGAAATTGGTAACCATGTCATTTTACCATCATCGTACGTAGGCAGTCCACGTCATATGCAAGAATATATACAGGATGCTCTGACTTTCGTGCGCGAATATGGACGACCATGTTTATTTATCACGTTCACATGTAATCCAAAATGGCCAGAGATTGCATCTTTGCTATTGCCTGGCCAAAATGCAATACATCGCCATGACATTACAGCACGTGTGTTCAGACAAAAGTTGAAGTCTTTAATAACTTTCATTACTAAATTACATGTATTCGGTCCCACACGTTGCTGGCTGTATTCGGTTGAGTGGCAAAAGCGAGGATTACCTCATGCACACATTTTGGTTTGGTTAATCGACAAAATCCGTCCTGAAGAAATCGATAGTATCATTTCTGCGGAAATTCCAGATCCGTCCACTGACCAACTGCTGTTTGATATTGTTACAACAAACATGATCCATGGTCCATGTGGTACTCTTAATTGTTCATCGCCTTGCATGGCAGATGGAAAATGTACTAAAAATTTCCCTAAAAATTTTACTAATGATACGGTCACAAATGTCGACGGATACCCAATATATCGTCGAAGAAATCCCGATAATGGCGGACAATCATTTATTAAAAATATCAGCAACACAGACATTGATATTGACAATCGTTGGGTGGTGCCATATTCGCCTCTGCTGAGCAAGACATACAATGCTCATATTAATGTTGAGTTCTGCAGTTCTGTGAAGAGCATCAAATACATTTGCAAGTATGTCCATAAAGGCAGTGATATGGCTGTGTTTAGAGTGGAAAATACTAATGTGAATGCTCCTCCAGTGAATAAAAACGATGAAATAACGCTCTACCAAATTGGTCGGTACATCAGCTCCAATGAAGCTGCTTGGCGTATTTTTGGTTTTTCAATTCATGAACGGGATCCAGCAGTTGTTCAGTTAGCCGTCCATCTTGAAAACGGTCAGCGTATATTTTTCACGAACGAGACAGCGATTGATCGTGCAATAAATCCACCTAAAACTGCACTCACTGAATTTTTTGAATTGTGTAATCGTGCGGATGATTTTGGTGCCTTTGCACGAACATTACTCTATTCACAAGTACCACGCTATTTCACATGGACTCAAACAAAAACATGGATGCCCCGCAAGCAAGGCTCACCAGTTGCTGCATGTCTCAATTTATTTAAATCAAACGCCTTGGGGCGATTATTTACAGTCAATCCAAGACACACTGAGTGCTTTTATCTTCGACTGTTGTTGGTTAATGTTACTGGCCCATTATCATTTCAAGATATACGTAAAGTGAATGGGCAACACTATCCAACGTATAAAGATGCATGCCTTGCACTCGGCTTACTGGAAGACGACAACCAGTGGGAATGTATGCTTGCTGAAGCTGCATTGAACTGTACAGCAATACAAATTCGTCTACTATTCGCTATAGTGTTGACTACATGTTTCCCAGCCCGAGCACAGATATTGTGGGATAATCACAAAGATTCAATGACTGATGATATATTGCATCAACATCGTACACGGTGCCACGATCTAACCATAACATTCAGCGACGCAATGTACAATGAAGCATTAATTGCTATTGAGGATCTTTGCATTGTCATTGCCAACTTACCACTCAGTCATTTCGGTATGAATTCGCCAAATCGAACTGCATCTGATTTAATGAATACTGAAATGAATCGTGAACTGCAGTACAGCACTGTAGAAATGGCAGCGATTGTTGCCCGCAATGTCCCACTAATGAATGAGGAACAAAGAACCATTTATGGTCGCATTATGCTCGCAGTTTCAGCTGGACAAGGTGGGTTCTTCTTTTTGGATGCACCGGGTGGAACTGGCAAAACATTCGTTATTTCGCTAATTCTTGCTGAAATACGATCAAATAATGGCATCGCATTGGCCGTTGCATCATCGGGCATTGCAGCAACTTTATTGGATGGAGGCAGAACAGCTCATTCAGTATTTAAGCTGCCACTAAATATTCAGAATAACCCTGATGCAGTATGCAACATTAAGAAACAATCGTCAATGGCCACCGTGCTGAAACAGTGTAAAATTATCATCTGGGATGAATGTACTATGGCACACAAACATTCGCTTGAGGCGTTGAACAGGACATTGAAAGATATTAAAAACAACGACAAACTATTTGGCGGAACTCTGTTGGTCCTTTCAGGTGATTTCAGGCAAACACTTCCAGTCATTCCACGTTCAACATATGCTGATGAGATCAACGCTTGCTTAAAATCATCCCCATTGTGGCGTAATGTTGAAAAAGTACAGCTGAAAGTAAATATGCGCGTTCAAATGCTTCAAGATCCATCCGCTGAAACATTTTCAAAACAACTCTTAGATATCGGTGATGGAAAAGTTGCTATAGATGAAACTGGATACGTAAAATTACCGACCGATTTCTGCACAATCGCTGATTCGCAAGATACTCTCATTGAACAAATATTTCCCGATGTACACACACAGTACATAAATCATGAGTGGTTTGCAGAAAGAGCAATTTTAGCGGCAAAAAATGTAGACGTTGACAATTTAAATCTGAAGATACAAATGTTGTTGCCAGGGAACTTGGTATCATATAAATCTATTGATACAGTTTGCGACGACAGCGAAGCAGTAAATTTTCCCACAGAGTTTTTGAACTCACTGGATTTGCCAGGCATGCCACCGCATAATTTACAATTAAAGGTTGGATCTGCGATTATCTTGCTTCGTAATTTGAACCCGCCCCGGCTGTGCAACGGTACGCGATTAGTCATTCAAAAATTAATGAAAAACGTGATCGAAGCCAGCATTTTAAATGGCAAGTTCCGAGGTGAAAATATATTAATACCACGGATTCCTATTATACCTACAGATGTGCCAATTCAATTCAAACGTATTCAGTTTCCGATTAGATTGGCATTTGCAATGACAATCAACAAATCTCAAGGTCAAACGATGTCTATTTGTGGCTTAGATTTGAGAACACCATGTTTTTCACACGGACAATTATACGTGGCCTGCTCTCGAGTGGGTAAACCATCCAGTTTGTTTGTGTTAGCTAAAGATGGACTAACAAAAAATATTGTTCACGCTATAGCATTAAGAGATTGATATTGTTTGTTAGTGTTACTGTCATAATTGATTAATTAATGATATATAATTTTAAGGAATAAATTATAATAACTTTAAAATAATGTTTGCCTTTTGTTATTTTTATATTCCCTCATCGTTCACAGTGCTCCATGCCCATTTCACGCATATACCACATTCTTACACACTTACAATAAGTAAGCTATTTTTTGTCTACACTAGAAATTACTTAAAAAATATTTATATGGCAAAACAACGTTTGCCGGGTCAGCTAGTATATATATAAATATATATATATATATATATATATATATATATATATATATATATATATATATATATATATATATATATGTATATATGTATATATGTATGTATGTATGTATGTATGTATGTATGTATGTATGTATGTATGTATGTATGTATGTATGTATGTATGTATGTATGTATGTATGTATGTATGTATGTATGTATGTATGTATGTATGTATGTATGTATGTATGTATGTATGTATGTATGTATGTATGTATGTATGTATGTATGTATGTATGTATGTATGTATGTATGTATGTATGTATGTATGTATGTATGTATGTATGTATGTATGTATGTATGTATGTATGTATGTATGTATGTATGTATGTATGTATGTATGTATATATATATATATATATATATATATATATATATATATATATATATATATATATATATATATATATATATATATATATATATATATATATATATATATATATATATATATATATATATATATATATATATATATATATATATATATATATATATATATATATATATATATATATATATATATATATATATATATATATATATATATATATATATATATATATATATATATATATATATATATATATATATATATATATATATATATATATATATATATATATATATATATATATATATATATATATATATATATATATATATATATATATATATATATATATATATATATATATAAAGGTAGCTTCTTAAAGGCAAATAAATGCCACCCTACTTAAATTAACAAATCGATTCGAAGCTTTGCAACAGCTAGTCTCTTATAATTATCATACTAATCGTGAATCTATTACCGAGGCCCTGAGGAATATCGGCCGAGATCGATTCAGCTGAGCTATACGCACCCTGCCTTTATAATTTAATTTAATTTAATAATTGTGCCATTAATTTAATTTAATAATTGTGAGACCATTTCATTTTTTTATATATATTTTCAATTGGTAATATATTTTAAATTACCCACTCATTAATAATTTATAATATTCTTCTAACATTTTGTTTTAAATTTTGTGTAGGTAATTAGGGTAATTTTAGTAAGTACGATGATGTTTAAAAAAACTCAAAATAACGATTAAAGTAAGTTATCAATCTTAGAGCAGGCAGGAGTCTAGTTCGGTCTTGGTTATAATTATAATAATTAAAATTTGAAAATGAATAAATTAATTTGAAAATTTGAGTTTTGTATTTTCTAGAATCTACGGCCGAAAGGGCGTAGATCTCTTTTTAGCCGACGTGTGGCCGCTCCCCGGCAGTTTTTTCTGTTTTAAAATAAAAAGGCATAAAGCTGAAAACGGAGGCTGTTAAATTGGCTGCGAAGTGCGACGTACGTGCTCGGTCGCGCCTTCCCTTCGCCATAACATAATTAAAAATGATTTAGTGCCATTCGCGTTGCTTTTTCTGCTGCGCTCGGCTTGGGACATTTTATTAATTTTGCGAGGGCCCATGGTTAAGAGAGCCTCACACTGGCTAGAGCTGACACTGGCTAAAGTCGACAGGGTACTTAAAGTTGTATTCATCATTAGGTATCAATTTAGATAATTTTACCTACTAAATTTACAACATGAAGTACTAAATAGAGTGGGTACTACAACAATATTTAAGGCGACGTTTTCAAGGAAACAATAAATAGAGTTGTCAACTACAACGAGCGAACCCGTCACCTCAGGAAGTTTTAACGATTGGTCATTCTATCTCCAGTGAAGTGAGCGCAGAAGACTTGGACAAAACAGTCCACCGTCAAGCTCCGCCACATGCCCATAAAAGGCCAACGCCTTATCCGCGAAATAACCAGGTATGTTACCCAGCGGGCTTACACTTACGCCCTTACTTCTAATTGCGACCAGATTACTCCGGTCTCTCGACTGGTTTCGAGATCAAGGTCGCTTGCGCGTCCCTCTCTCTTACGAAGCGGTGAAACGGTGTAAACCGAATCAATCGCGGACCACGGCGTTCTTTGCCCGGCTGTTCACCCAGGATCGAGTAGCCGATGGTCGTTTCAAGAGCAGTCGCCGTAAGGTCCACAACCACCCCCGCTCTATAGGAAACAGTACTGCTTCCAGACTCCCCCGACTGTTAGTCGGAGTGAGTCGGGCCGACTGGGGAATTCGTTTCCCGGCGGTCATGACTATCTATAAGGGCGTCTTCGTCCCGCGTGCGACTTATGCCGCACGCGCTTGGACGGAGTCTGCTGTTCCTGAGGCGACGCGTGTCGCGCTGCTGCGCGGACAGCGCATCCCTCTCGTGGCCCTGACCGGGGCGTACAGAACGACGTCCACTCTTGCGTTACCCGTCATCGCTGGCGTTCTGCCGATTGACCTGGAGATTCTGGAGCGTGCAGCCTTGTCGCGGTACCGCCGGGGCGAGCCGGTAGTCCTTCATGGCCTATCGATCGACCCGGTGGCGCACCGAGCTGGGGAGTTTGCCCGCCTGATTCGGGTGGAGTCCTTGCGTGTCTGGCAGGCTAGATGGGACGCCGGGGGTACGGGCCGCCTCACCCATTGCTTCTTCCCGTCTGTTGCAGTGCGGATGGCAAATTCGTTTCTGCGGTTCGACCACCATACCACGCAGCTGGTTGGGGGCCACGGAGAGTTCAGAGCCAAACTATTTGACTTTGGACTTGCCGATGACCCCCGGTGCGCCTGTGGGTATGGTCGCCAAACTGCGGAACACGTAATTTGGTCTTGCCCAATTCTAGCGGCTGCACGGGAGAAATTGATGGATGCAGTGGGCGCGTGCGTTGGGCGTTCTCCGATTTGGTACCCGGATTTGGTCAGTTGTAGGAGCTGCTTCCAGTCGTTTGGCGAGTTTGTGGGGCTCTGGGTGGCTTCTTGGGAAAGCATGAGGCTTCGGGATACCCCCCAGGGGGTACCCTCTTCCTTGGTGGCGTGATTCGGCGGCTACTTCCAGCCCGAAGTGCCCGTCTTTGTGTCCGTCTCTTTACCGCCCCGAGGGGCGTTTCGTTCTTTGCAGGATCCAGGGATTCCTCCCCCCCGTGGCTGCTCCGAGACCTGCCCACGGACAGCGCGCCTTCACGTTCATTGTTCTGGAGCGTCCTCTACCCCGCTTACCGGCTCCTAAATTTATGATATTGTTATTTCTTTTCTCGTTATATTATGTGTAATATTTTGTAAAATTTTAATTTTTTTTTGTAAATAAGTTTTATTTTTGAATAAATGGGTTCTCGGGGCGGTACGGGGGGGGTGGTTTACCCTATTTCACCCCCTGCGCGTTTTACCCTTCTGGTACGCGCAGGGTTGTCGTAGCACGACATCCCGGGCAGACAAGACGACCCTCGTCGTTATAACTGCCCGGGCGGTGGGCGGGGTTTGCTGCCCTCACCTATCGCCTTGAAACTCTTAACTGTTAGTCAGAGTGCGCAATCGATTAGCTTACGCCGCACGGTCCGCAGACCGTCCAGGAGCTCCAGAAGGTTGACTCCTAAGGGAAACTAGCCCTAAGCCTAGAGTCCTGCCCGGGCTCGCACTTCATGCGTGGAGGCCGCCGTAATGGGTGTTGACCCGTGAGTGTGACCAACCCTGAACAAAATGGGTCATCGTGGCCAACTCAGCAAGGGCTTATTAGCTCCCAAGCTCCAAGTGCACAATAATAATGATATTAATAATAATTGTATTCATTAAAAAATATTAATTTACATTGTATTAATTGCAGTATCTGGCCATAACCCGTACCAAGGAAGACTCTATGTATTGAAATGATTTATTCATATGAACATATTATTAAAATGAAACACACAAAGTGTATTAAAATATTTCAAATTAAACTTATAATTATACTTATAACTTTAAAAATATAGATATAGCATGATCATAGTAAATAAAAAAATATATAAAATGTCGTAATATGATTAAAAAAATTAAAAAAATAAATAAAAAATAATAAATAATATAAAAATTATAAAATGTTTTACAATGGCATCTTCTATTTTAAAAAAAACATAGTTGATAAAGAAAATATGCATTGTAAATTTGTGAAAAATAATAAGATAACTCATGAAGAGTTACTCCATGATTAGTAAAGTCGATATAAAAAAAACGGTTATATTCGCTGCAATAAAACTATGTTAATGATGTCAAATTCATAGAATGAGAAAGGAATTTCAAATTTAAAAAGTCAACGAATATAAATCTTTTAGATGTGTCTATACTTCTATTTTGATTATTTTGTTTCTATACATCGCAAGAACGTCCACAGCAGTGCAATACATCCTAACACATCACATAAACATTATAATCAATAAGATAATACACAGCATTAAAAAAACGACTTCATTTTTAAAAATAAAAGCAGCAGTCATGTCATGGTGATACTTAGAACAGGCTATTATAATTGAATGCGTATACAAAATCTTGTGTCTGTGCTGTTGACCGTTGAGGAGTTCCCTCGTTGGAAGCCAACCCTGGGTGCTACAGTCCTGTCTTGGTGAAACTTAGAACAGCCTGTCGTAATTGAATGCATACACAAAATTTCGTGTCTGTGTTGTTGACCGTTGAGGAGTCCCCTTGTCGGGAGTCAACCCTGAGTGCAGCAGCCATGTCATGGTGAAACTTAGAACGGGCTATCATAACTGAATGCGTATACAAAATTTCGTGTATGTGCTGTTGACCGTTGGGAAGTCCCCTCGTCGGGAGCCAACCCTGAGTGTAGAATCAGGTCATGCTTACCGTAAAAAATGCATCGGAACGGAAATGTCATCGGAACTGAATCAACATGTAATATATCAACTTCATATGATAATATTGGAGGATTTCCCTCAATTCCCTATGGATCCCATAACCAGAACAGGATTTTGATAAAAATAGGACCAATCTGGAAGTATATATTTTTTCAAATAAGAGAAGAATTTTCCAAATCGGTTTAAAGTTCTGAGGTAAGAAACATTTTTAAAAAATACAACCGAATTGATAACCTCCTCCTTGTTTTTTTTGAAGTCGGTTAAAAACCGAGGGATTTCTGAAGACTTTAACGTTCTGGAGTTCTAAGGATTCACCTCTTAAGGATTTCATGTTCAGAATTATTTTTGCAAAATCTCTGTAGGTACTTTAGTCAAATACTGAATTCCCGTCTTTTACTATGTGATTTTACCAACTTTTTTTTTACTGTGATAATTTTGACTCATTTTGCAATTTTAAAACACATATCTGTGAAATCGAATTTTTAGTAATCATGGCAAAAACCAAAAGTGGGCCCCAGAAAAGGCCCCCAGAAAGCTTAACGTTTCTTAGAATTCGACATTGAATCGAAAATGTAATTTGGTTGGCCGCAATGTTTCAGAGTAATGATTTTGTAAATATGAAACCAATCTGTTTACCAGGTTATATAGGTATACATACACGTGTGTAGGTTCTTCGAGGGCCCAATTCAAAGCCTTTTCGTCACGCAGCAGCATTTTAATGCGCTCTACGGTCTGGGCAATAATATGCGAATATCGCGACATGTATTTAATAAGGTTGGTCGTTTAAACAATAAGACAGATTTTTTATTCATTTTCGGTGCTGACGATCGTGACAGTATCGCTCTACGGATGCTACGCTGTCGTAGAACGTACCTGCTGTAAGTAATATTTTTTAATTCTTCGTAGCTATCTACTATGTTGCTAGATACAACGTTGTTGCTATTTTTTATTTACAAGCTTTATATACCTTACAATGTTTGTCAGTATGTTTGTTTATGTCAAATCTTGCAAGCAGAATTAGAACCACTTCCTCTTCTATACTAATATTATAAAGAGGTAAAGTTTGTGACGTTGTAGGAAGTAATCTCTGGATCTACTGAATCGATTTTGAAAATTCTTTTACCAATAGAAAACCACATTATTTGTGAATTTCATAGGCTATATATTAATCCGAAAAATGAAAAGACCTTTTCGTGGTAGTCGGATTTGACAAGTAAGTCAGAGAATAAGCGGTCGAACGAAAACGTTTCTAACTAACGCCGTCTTAACGATGAGAGAATTATGATTAGGTTCTAGAGAAAAGTTGTAGAGCTTGATAATGCCTACAAAAAAGTCAGCGACAGCATATGCCTAACTTTTATATTTAAGTTACAAAAAGTAGTATTTTATATTAAAAATATAATTTAAATCGTTAGGTCATGTTTATTGGTCATATTATCAACAATTATTAATTCTTATCAAAATAAGTAAATTTATAGTCTCAAGCGTTTAAAAAAAAAGACTTTTTCCCTTTTACTGCATAAATAGGTAAAGAGATAATACGACATAGGTATGGAACCGCCTCCGTGTCTATACTAATCTATACTAATATTATAAAGAGGTAAAGTTTGTGACGTTGTAGGAAGTAATCTCTGGATCTACTGACACTCACAAATAACGGTAATATAGTCAAATTGGCATGCAAATTATTGCAAATACAAACATACAAATGCAGTAAAAATATAACCCTTCTTTTGGCAGTTAGGAAATAAATCATAGCACTCAGTACTAACCGAACCACACTCATAATTTCATCACAAGTAAAAAGTTTTACCGCCCAACGAAGTGGGCACGGGTCATTTAGTATTCTATAAAGTTGAATCTTACCATAAAAATGCATTGTAATCGGAACTTATAGAGAAGGTTATCAGTTCAGTTGTATCTTTTTTTAATGTTTGTTACCTCAGAACTCTGCCATTTATGAACCGATTTGAAATTTTTATTTTTTATTTGAAAGGATATACTTGCAGATTGGTCCCATTTTAATGCTGTTCTGATTATGGAATCCATGAGGAATTGAGGGAACTCTTCAAATATTATTATATGAAGTTGAGAATGTACATGTTGATTCAATTCCGATGATAACGTATTTTTTTATATTAAGCATGACCTGGTTCTGCACCCAGGATTGGCTTACGATGAGAGGATTCCTCGACGGTCGAAAGTACAGAAACAAAATTTTTCATACGCATTCAATTATGATAGCCCGTTCTAAGTTTCACCGCCACAGGGCTGTTGCACCCAGGGTTGGCTTCCAACGAGGAGACTCTTCAACGGTCGACAGCCCAGAAACGAAATTTTGTATGCATTCAATTATGAGAGCCCGTTCTAAGTGTCACCACGATAGGGCTGCTACGCCCAGGGTTGGTTTCCAACGAGGGGACTCCTTAACGGTCGATAGCACAGACAGGAAAATTTGTATATGCATTCAATTATGATAGCCCGTTCTAAGTTCCATTATGACATGGGTGCTGCACCCAGGGTTGGCTTGGGACAGAGCATTTTAATAAAAAAATGTTTAAAAAAATACAAAGCATTGTTTTTAAAGATACAACCGAACTGATAACCTTCTCCATAAGTTCCGATTACAATGCATTTTGATGGTAAGCATGACGCTTACCATAAAATGCATTGTCATCGGAACTGAACCAACATGTAAAATTTAAATTTCCTGGGTTAAGTTTAAGTGGTTCTAATTCCGTTTTTCAAGATTTGACCTAAACACACTAACATACTGACAAACATTGCAAGGTAAATAAAATCTTGTTAAAATATAGTATATAAATATGTGGACTTAGGAATCCTCCTGATTTTTCAATGTTGTTAAATAAAATAATGATAATTGCAATCATAAAGTAGCATACGGTTAGAGTAATGAACAAAAATATTTTGATTGATTAAAACCATGCATTCTATCAGGTAAGTAATCGTCTATTTTATGAAGTACCTACTTGTTCGTTCGTATGAGACATAAATGTAATACGCGGAAAGTTTAAAACGTCATTAGGAAATCTATTATAAAAGTGTATACACTAACCCATAAAAGAGGATTATACTTTTTTATACGAAACTAGGAAAATAAAACCATACTTTTATTTCTCGTGTTTACATTGTGGCGACATAATTTCCTTTTTGACTATAAAATAAAATAACAAAAATAAAATAAGAGATTGGGAATTAATCGCCAAAGTGCTCAAATTTGTCAAGCATTTACAAATGTGTAGATCTTTGTAGTTCAAAATTTACCATAGATATCTGCTATGAGCTGTGTATCCGATTTTCCTGATTTTTCCAGTAATTTTCCTTAAGTGATTAAAACATACCCAAAAAAGAACAATACATCACATATATGCTTATTGAGAATATAGCATATTTACGAATAATCTTTACGTTGTTGTTCCTGCAAAATAATTATTATCCACGTGCGGTTTTTAACTCCCTAAAATTACTAAATTGTAGCCAAGGCACGCAAAATGGTCAGTTTCTATTTTTTTAAATGTTCAACTTTAACCTATACTTACGAATGTACTCTAGCACTTCTGTAAAGTAGTAAAATGTCGTTAGTGTATTCCTTAGATTGTGTTTTTTTCAAATCAAAGTTCTTTTTATTATTCAGCGCTTTTTTTTAGAAAGTAGTCAAATATCGTGTTTCGCTATTTACTCTTTCGGTATCTCGATTGCTATTCCTGTAACTTTATTTTATATTATGTACGTGCTCCATCGATGTAGCGTTAGTAAATACACAATGAATGAAAGAAAACACATATATGCTCGCGACCCAAATGTGCTTAACGAGGTTTGCACTTAAAAAGCTGGGGAAAGGATATTTATTATTCAGCTGGTGGAAATAATCCCATGTTTTCGACCATAAATTACACTTATTTAAAAACGAAACCGCATGGGTAGGTATAATTGAGTAGGTTTCGGAATAAGCGACGTGAAGAAGAATGAGACGCTGGAATGATGTATAAAATTCGTTTTTCATGTTGTCCTTCTGCTGTTGTTTATGCCATATTGATCTCTCATCGTTCAGTGGACGCAGTGGACGAACCTTTTTGATACTGGTTGAGTTAATCAAAAATACATAGGATATCAATTAAGATTTTCGCCAAATGGTTAAAACTCTTTAGCCCTTTTTGCTTAAGTTATGTTGGTGTTGAATTTGTATCTTTAATTATTACAATTGAAGGTTAAGGGAAAGAACGATCGATGTCAACATTGTATTTTTTTTGGTGATTCCGTTTTATAAAATTTACTAACTTAAAATATAATATTTTAGCCAGGGTATATTTGAAAGAGAAAAAAAATATCGTCTGTAAACCTAATAGTTGTTCCTAAAAAATATATATTTCAATTAAATTTATACATCATAAAAAAGTATCTCATTTACAAAATAAAATTGACATAAATCATTCATCCCTATAACCATTTAATTATTTATCTCGTACTTTCTACAAAATTCATATGTAACAAAATATGAATTTTCGCCGCCCCCGTAAATCCCATGGCATAACGGTTACACCAAATGTAGGAGATTAGCAAAGGGTTCCGTTTCTAAAAAAGTTTGGGAACTGCTGGGCTAAGATTTTGAGCCAGACTTGCGCCAGATGATCTCTCCTTTACTGAACTGAAATATTAATCAAAAGATGCGTACATTATTATTGAGATTTTCTAGATGTTCGCATACATTATGAAAGAATTTTTTTCGCATTGAGGGAACATAATCTAAGCATGGCAAGCCAGACAAATTTTGAAAACGACTACGATTTAAGAATAGTCATAGTCATAGTCATAGTTTAGTAATTCCAAAAAGTACATACTGTCGCATGCGTCATTTTTCATTGTCTTACAATTAATAATATCTTCATTACATGTACATATACTTTATATAAAGGTACGTATGGGTTAATAATAAAAAAAATCACAAATAACAAAAAAAATGCAATAATAGTCAATATTTAAAAAAATAATAATCAATAGGTTTTTCAAGAAAAATCAGAACTAGAGTACTACTAAGATAACAAAATATAAAAACGAAATTACTCTAAAAGGAAATTTAAATAAAATACTGTAAAAGATATAGAAATAATCTATATCATAATATCGCATAATTATTTATAAAAAAAAAGTTTATTCAGCAATAAACAAATAGATTACATTTATATAATTACACTTTAAACTCAACCACAAACTTGTTAAATTCATCTAAGTTATAGAGAGCATGGTTGGCTAGGTTTCCTTTTATGCACTTTTTGAATGCCAACTCTTTGAATTTTTTAATTTCTGTTGGCAGCAGATTGAAAAATTTAAAGCCCAAATATAAAAAAGATTTCTGGTATAAACCCAGCTGGACTTTTGGAATCACGATGTTATTTTTATTGCGTATGTAATGTTCGTGAAAATTCGAGTGCTTTTCGTAGCCTTCCAAATTTGCTATCGCATAAACTACAAACTTTTTTTATTTTTAAAGATCGGAGCACTTCTAAGAGTAGTAGGTAATAGAAACGTGTATTAAAAACTAGCATAAGAACACAAAATTAGTGTAAAGAAATACTCATTAGAAGTACTGAATATATTCGCTAATTTCTATAATATATATGAGAATTATGTATCTCCTTTGTACATACTTGTACATACTCAAATTTATACTCACTCGTACATTGGTAGTCCATATCACGACTCTAGTCCGACCTTTCGAATCGTCTCGCGTATGCCCATTCCACGGTTTTGTATCGTTAAATTTAAGTGTGGTCGTTAATCGTCGCAGAATTATCGAGTTTCATTCGCGCCCTAGTATCGACTTACAACGACCTCCGCCGCCTTCCGTTTAAGGGTTAACTAGAACTGTTCACGCCTTAATGGTCCAAAGGGGCCTTTTCGGACGTAATAAGGTAGCACTTGCAGGTAAACTGGAGGCGGTAATAAACGCGGCGAATATTCTTTCACGACAGTCCGGTTGAGGAGTGCAGTACTGATTAAAAAATATATTTTTTTACCAAGAAATTGAGAATTGAATATCGTGCCATCCTCACTTTCAAACAACTGTAGCATAAAAAAGTAAAAAAAAAAATATATTATGCAATTTTGTCAATGGACCATTGATACGTGAGCGGATCGTCGACGTCATGCGTACGATAATTTTCCAGTTTAAGAATCCTCTGCATACATTTCTAACACCATCGCCTTAAATATATTGTGCATCGGTAGAAACTGCTTGTATAATTTTAAATAAATATAAATACTGATATCGTATTTCGATCTTTAGGATAGATTCGTGACCAGTCTATATACAGGCTAGAAACAAGATCATTTCAACATTCTATCATTAATTATATAGTGCATTAGAATGCTTAATGCAGTCCTACATTCAGCAGCTGGGTTTTCATTAGGAAACGCAGCTTTTAGATGACACTCATAGTCCCAAAAATTAATTAATATTCTTAATAAGTTAAATATGGCGGGGTTCGTGGTATAACAGTACAGCGGCGCACTTTAGATGGCGCTCTAAATACGCCTCTACGGTATCCTATATAGAAATAATATAATAACAAACTAATTGTTATACCATGGTTTTTATTATTTTAATATTATTTAAATAAATATGTCAATGTTTAATTAGGTATACAGGTTTCAATACGTAATAATTACGCACTTTAAGTTCAGATAGATTAACAGATTGCATTCTATATCTCTGTATTATTTCAATGATGTTTTTGTGTCCTTAGAATTAATCAGTTTTCGTATTTGGCGCAGCAGAAAACAGGCACTAGAGAGTTTGTCTCTTAATTGTTCTCCGTGTGCAATTCATCTCAAGTGATTATCTAAAACTAATCCAAGAAATTTGTGAGAACTGACATCGGCTATAATGTTTTTCCCAGTATGTACCTGTGAAGTATTTTATTTTATTTTGCTGAGAGGATATAAACATTGAAACAGTTTTGGACGTGTTGAGGGATAACTTGTTTCTCTCAAACCATGCATTTAGCGAAACCAATTCAGCATTTAAAGTTGTAACAACTTGGTCAATATTAGAATGTGCATAGTTTATGCTGGTGTCATCCGCAAATAATGTTACTTTGGAATGTGCTAAGGCAGTTGGGAGGTCATTTATATATAAAATGAAAAGGGTTGGTCCCAGGATACTCCCTTGTGGATTTCTGCACATTGGACATTACATTCTTTAATAATCCGCCTTCGTAGTTACAAAGTTGTACTACTTGTTTCCGATTTGATAGGTAACTGTAGAACCACTTAAGACTGCTCCCTCGGATGCCGTATTTGTCGAGTTTACTAAGCAACATATTGTGATTCACCATATCGAACGCTTTTGAGAGATCGCAGAAGACCGTGACTGAATAAAGTTTCGCGTCAACATTACTGTACATTGTTGATAAAATATAACGCAGTGCATCTATTGTCCCTTTATTTCTCCTAAAACCAAATTGAGTTTTTGAAATAATGTGTTTATTTTCTAGATATTTGACTAACCTGATATTAACTATTTTTGAAAAAACCGGCATTAGAGCTATTGGTCTGTAGTTGGCAATATCAGTTTTCGGGCCTTTTTTATATAATGGAACAATTTTTGCAATTTTAAATTGCTCCGGGAAAACACCATCTTTCAGCGAAATATTAAATAAGTTAGCTAGTACGTCGGTTATTACAGGCAGTGCAAGTTTTACTGTTTCAATAGCAATATCATCAACCCCAGAAGATTTTGTGATTTTCATTGAGTTGACAATTTATTCGATCTCAACTGCATCGGTTGGTTGCATAAAGAAAATATGGCGGCTGTAACAACTACTGTGTAAATAATGTAATCAGCTTATATAAAATGTGATAGATAGCACTAATAATTGACTGATATTATTGTTATAATTAGCTAAATAATTGGGTTTTTATAATTAAAAAGTCTTTAACAAAAAAAAACATTCATTATCAATGTTATTATAGATGGCCCAATAAATTGTTATTAGATTCGCCGTCACTGCCATCAGCGCCACCTGCATTTTGCCGACTCGGAAAAGTTACCAAAATGTACTATGTCGTTGAGCAATTTAATGCCATATATATCAATGGTCCTTTCATCTTCTATGGGCAGGGAGTCACATGGTATTTCAGAGAATGGGTATTTTTATCTTATTCTCTAGCCCCGCTTAATCTTTCATATACGCTGAAGCAATACAGGGTAATATGAAAATCGGAGAGCTAATTCAGGTGCACTCTAGTACCATGCGGCCTGAATATAATTTATAGCATCCCTTCAGTACGGCCATCCCGGCCAGAGAAGACTGGGACTTCGTAAATTCGGAGTACAGAAGTAGACATCACTGGTTGACGACCGAAAAAGGTAAAGATACGAGACTCCTCAGTTTATTGCTGAGATAGCCCCGAGCTATCTTATAGATTACCCTACTTAGGTTCAACGCTTTATCAGCTCAAGGGCGACCTCTGAGATCTGAAGACAACCTACTACTCTCGATTCCTGGTCACAGCAGCGATTTCTACTCGTGGAGCCTGTCTCTGTAATGCTTTACTCACACATGTAAGGATAACACAGGAGTTTATATTGCTTCCAACGCAGGCTCAAAGAACACTTTAACACGCGCTTATAAATTTTTCTCGGCCCCTTTCCCTTCTCTGTTTACAGTTTAAAAAAAAAAAAATGATTTTCTGTCGGAATTTTATATTAGATACATTTTATACGAGCTGCCTTTATAAGTGATTTTAATAATAGTTTTATCTTATTTTTACCGCAAACGTGTTTTTCCATAAGGTTAAGGTTAGCTGTAAGATATTGCTTCAACGAAATAAGCTCGTCGATTTGTTTAATCAAATAAAGAGTTTTATGATTATTATTATTAAATTCGTCTCGCGTTGTAGTTACTAAGGTAAGGTAGCGGACATTGCAACAGATGATGAAGAAGAAGAACGTTTAGACGAACGCTAGAAGAACCAAATTATTGCTCGAGGTATACTGAGTAATCATATTCTCTCCGTGCGTGTATAATGGGAACGGTAGCGTGGGCTGTCGATACTAGTTTCACATTTTTAATTACACGCGGCGTTAATTACGAAATGAGTTTCGAAAGGGCGGCAAACACAAGGCCCGCGCCGCGGCGACCACGTCAAAAAGAAAAGCAAGGGGAAGCGAAGGAGTAGACTCACTCTATAAACACGTCGAGAATAAGTTCAAGACTGGAAAGAAATATATTTTGATCAACGAGATGACAATTTCGTAATCATTCTCAAATACCATATTCATAACACAAATGATTTAACTTCGTCTTCCTAATCTAGTCGCTTCCTATTATATTTATCAAGACCACCAGCCTAAAGACCTACATAGCGTTACCCGGTGCGCGGCCATGAATCAAATCAAGTCTTCAAAACCTTTCACATAGTTGTTTAGACATTAAGTACATAATACTTTGGATAGCCGCTTAACATTAAAATAAATCTAAAAATCAATATTTAAAGTTTGTCAGGAGTCTCACCATATAATGTACAATAATCGTATTAGATACTTAAAACTACAAAGGTAATCAGGTAATTAGTTGACATGGTATAGTAAAAAAGTATTAAAATATTAACTTGCTTTAGAACATTTTGACGTGACAATTATGAATTGAGTAGTCTTACAAATATGAAATACACTTGATTATCGGAGAAAAAATAAAATAGTCGTAATAATATAAGTCAATAAAATTGTAAAAATGCCAAGCTAAATGAATAAAACCGGAACGGAAATTGTTAGTAAACTAACTAGAATTCGTTGATAATACAAGTATCTCTCAATAAGGTGGTCTTTTCATTTAGAATTAAACTGGGGTATTATCCTGTTTCTGAACTTGAAAATTTTGTAAACGATGAATGTCTTGAATCTTGAATCAATGATCTTGATTTGGTAATCAACGATTTTGGATGTCAGTTCCCATTTAAGATTCTTTGTAATTTAGGATCTCTGTGGATTTGCAGCACATAAAAGAGATTTTTTCATTTGAAACCTCAGCTATCAAATGAATCATATAATTTTCCCAAATACCTAGAAACCAGGATGGCAAGTGTTTACGCTAGCAGGGCAACGTGATTCCATAATTTTTAAATCTCTAAGTTCAATGGTTTAGGCTATGAATATTTTTGGAAAATGATGGATTTAGTGTTTTGGTTCGCGTAATCCTTTTTATCTTTTTTATTTATAATTAAAAAACAAAAACAAAATATGTACATCATATTGCTTCTAGGATAGAATAGAACATAATATATTTTTATCGTAAATTATAATAATGTAGAGGTGTTATTATTACATAATTCAGCTCTGCACAATTTTCCATTTAGGCGTAAAATAACTAAGTATATAAAAGATTCGGATACTAACAAAATAATCATTACAATAATACATTAAAAAAACATCAAAAAGCCAAAATTTTAATAATCTTAAAAACAAGCCATATGCTGTTAAATATTAGTTATGTGACGTGACGATTATAATATGATTAAGATAAATAATCAACGTGACTATTACAAAATAAAAAATAGGATCAAAATTAAAATTAGGATATAGGGTAAGGAACATTGAATGTTTCTTACCTGCCTGCTAAGGAATATCAGTTTGCGACACTAAAGCATTGTAGTACCAACATATCCTCCCTTTCTAACACACATTTAGTGATTTAATCATACTCTCTAGTAAAACTTATAAAGTAATTTTTAAAACTTCCAAAAATGATTACGAACGACTATCTAACCGATATGGATGAAAAGTATATGCGTTTTAGTTTCGTCCTTAAGCCGATCCGAGTCGTATTGTATAGATGATGAGATCTTATAGCCGGTTTCGACAACAGGGTCGACATCATAATTCGGTCTTACTTATGCTAATATTAAGACCGAATCGCAGACATGACTCGCCTAGTTATCAGACTTATTATTATTACGAAAGGAAAATGCTTCACAAAAACCATATCAAAGTGTTATGCTTGACAAAAACCAGAGCAGCATTTCTGTTTACTTATCAGCTTGTGTCTCTCCACTGCTAAATTTAAGCCTTGGGAGGCTCGCCACACTGACCGGTCCTTCGTCTTCCTAATCTAGTCGCTTCCTATTATATTTATCAAGTCTTCAGACCACCAGGCTAAAGACCTACATTGCGTTACCCGGTGCGCGGCCTTCACTCGAAGATCTTTCGACCCTATTGTATTATTGGTTCTTGCCATGCGTGACCGGGCCACTGTCAATTCGGCTTGTTTACCTTCTGTGCTAGGTCCACCAATTTGGTTCTTCGGCGGATTTCTACGCTCCGAATCATATCACGTAGAGGGATATCGAGCATTTCCCTACCTATAGCTCTCTGAGCGACTTTAAATTTATAGACGAGCCACACATTCAAGGTTAAAGTTTCCGCACCGTACGTCATCATAGAGACGACGCACTGATTGCATAAGCATTTTGGTCTTCAGGTATTGCGTCATATACATCGGATTCGAAGATGAGAAGTAGATTTCCAAACGTTGCCCAACTTAGTCGTATTCTTCTGTCCGCCACTTTAGCAAAGTTTAGTCTACCGAGCTGTATGTTCTGCCCAAGGTAGTGGTATTCCTACACACTTCAAGGGTCACATTCTCAAAGTCGCTAGTGTCGCGTCAACATGGGCATTAAGCATAAGTTTATTTTATTCGTAATTATCTGGAAACTCACTCATTGGGATGCCTCGTTTAGGTCGTTCAGTATTTTCTGGATTTCCTCCAGTACTTCTGCCATTATTACTATATCATCTGCAAACCTTAGATGCGAGATGCGTTCTCCGATAATGTTGATGCTTTATCCTGCGTTTATCGTTTATTATAATATATTTCGTTTTATAGAATTTGCGAAAGCTCGTCGTATAGTAGCTACTGTACTTCACAGATGCGAGTATATGGCGGAGATTTTTTTTCATTTTCATTGTTGTGTGGATTTCAAGTTTCTGATACACTGTTGGTCGGTGGCGAGGTTGGTATCTAGTCCGTGGCGGGAGTTCAACCTCTTATGTAACATCTCTTATACGATCCGCTTACGATGTAATCCCACAGATGCCGTGGCTCGGGCACAATAAGGCTTCCGAACAAAGGGGTCCCTCCTTTGGCCCGGTGGCGGGCGAGTTGAGCTTTTTTCCTCGTGTTTTGATCGCTGGGCGTTATTTACAAGCCGGCGGCTACCTGGCATTCAATCACACCTACCGGCTTGTAATTAAAAAAATGTTTATCATTACGATCGACGGCCGCCGAATCGCACCGACCCTATTCCAACACCCTGTCATGGTTTACTGCGACCAATTTCAGTGCGTTTAATTGCAAAGGCATGTCTGTGGTCTTTGACTGAATCTGTGGACAGAGCAAGAATGGTATAATATTTTTATTGTTTGCTTCCCGAAAAGGTAAATTAATTAGTGAATTATAATATATAATATACCATGATTGTACTAAATAATAGTTAGATATTGATTTAAATACGTAAACCCTTTTTTTAAAAATAAATAAACGATCTATAAAACGATCTAATAAAATAATAAACGATAAAAATAAATAAATAAATAAACGATAAATGTTTTAAATACTATCACCCCGGAACATACATACAATCTATTGTGGTGATGAAATGCACAATAATTTAATCTGCTTCGCAAAGTAACGTTGTAAAAATATTATATTTATACATTTTTTTGTCGTAAAAATCTATTAATTTTACTGGATAATTTTATAAAATAATAAAAAAATAAAATAAATGAAAGGTGGCTGAGGCGCGGTCGCTGCCTGTAGAACGATGCGGGATATTATGTCGCCGCACGCTACGCTATACTACGCCACACTACACTACGCCGCGCCATCGCGCGCGGTCGGTGACGAACTCTTCAACGAATTGCACTCTCGTTCAGCGCAGCGAAAACTTACATTGTACGTTAGCGCTTACATCGCGAATCAAGGTAATGCTGATGGTGATGAAATAGCTGTGCTGGCAGTCTCCAGATTCTACCGACCGACAACTCTAAAAAAAAGACAACGGAGAACCAAAAATTCTATTCGATTTAAGAATATATAATCAATGAGCATCAAGACGTGTCAGACAGGTCTCGATCTATCTCATGTTTACCCATTTGCGTGGATTTTGTTTATAGCTCAAGAACCAGTCAAAATATGTGTTCAAATTTACAGATTCGAGGTGCGTCATACTACTCTTTCCCTTAAAAGACCTTATGTTTTTTGCCTATAACTACAGAATTTAAAATTTTGAAAAAGGATACCGAGCAGAACTTGTAAAGATGAACTTTTGGAATTACCACATTTTTCAGATTTTACGTTTTTCAAAACAAAGAGACATACTTTCGCTAGTACTCTAGGATTATCAACTCTGCCACGAATCAGTTTATAAGCATAGGCCATGGTAAGCATTTCTCTTTTCAATTTAAGATAACTATAGTTCACCATACCAAACAAGAAACAAGTACAGGACAAAAAGGGACGCTTTTATTTATTCTTATTTATTTCAGGAAATTCACAAAACTAAATAGCTTAACCGCCCTACCATTGGTTAATTATTTAAAAAGTAGTTTAAAAATCGTTGGGTTTTTTCATTTGATTTCTTAAGAGGCCGTGTACGAAATCGATGTGGGCCGTGATACCTCTATAATCAATAGTATAATATAACTATAGGTAGGTAGGATTTTCGGAGCCAAAGAGATACGTCCACCCTTTGAAGCGCTCGGCGGGGACTAGCTGACTTGAGGCGTGAATCGTATCATAGGCGGGTATCATAACGCGAGAATTAGATTGTTTTAAAAGACTTTATTGCCAATTTTAATTAATGTTTTGCATTTTTTTTTGAGTAAATGGATTGATATTGAACTAAAGTTTATTTCTGTTGTTTTTATTTTATGAACGAGAGTTCTAAAAGGCCAAAATCAAAAGCATTTCTTCGCCCATTTTCTAAAAAAATTGACAAAGTTAAATATTTTTTTTATCAACAATTTTATATGAAAGTATTAAAAAGTGATTCACTTATTATATAGAGGACTTTCACAACAATACATTATAATTTTTTTATACCGTTTAGATGTCAAAACAATTCGTAAATATGTTATATTCTAAACCTCTTACAGCATAAAATCACAAACAGTCGCCGGTTTAAGGTCAATTAATCAAAATTCTATAATAATTTTCAAAAATGTAGCTCACTCATTAGACAATAATATAAATGATATTTTATGTTATGTAATAAAACTTATAGAAATACAGTATTTTAACCTTAAATTCACGTCTGCAAAATTACGTAAATTCACTAAATGCGCAAAATTTCGTATACGGCCTCTTAATACTAATACTTGTTTACAATGCCAGGGCTTTTTTTTTACACAATAGCCCATTTTTATACAATTTTTACACAATAACCCATTTTTGCTCCTAATTTGTATTTAAAATAATATGAACAATTTGACGTATTACGTACGCTTTGGGTTTAGGATGTTTCTTTTCCTTTTTTGTACTTGAACGTACGTGCTACGGATTGTTGCGCTCGAGAAATAATAAAGCAGACGTATCACGTACGTTCGTATAGGTAGGGCGGTTAATATACACCATTAATACATAGAATAAAAATCTATGTCGAACATGACAATAGTCCTGCATTTATTAAAAATGTCGCATGTAAGCTTAGCTTTTGTTATAGCGGACATTAATCGTCAAAATTAATTCATTATTGTTTTGTATATAATTGATATACAAATATATTTAGGTAAACATAGATAAGAAATACTTAATACAGTACAATACTACTCAAATACACGGAAATACGCATGTTTCAAAAGGAATTATGTATATAACATGTATTGTGGTCGGAATGTATGTATCAACATTCCGCGTAACTGTGTAACGCCGGACATTTATTACGGCGCACAAATAGATTTTGCTGTTACCATGACAGCATGTTATTACATAAGTAAGATTATAGTCAGTTGCAAGAATCATATTGAAGGTACATTCTACAGTTATTTTAGTATTATCCGTAAGGAGCATGGTGAAAGAAATAATCGAGTAATGGAGTTTCAACAAAATTCCTTGTAATTCAACAAAATTACGATTGTAACATCATTATTCCGTATAAAACGTATATAACCGTTCTGTTGAGCTGGTAGACTTCATCATCATCAGCTGGTAGATCTATGACCTAAGCGCAGCTTTCGCCGAACGAAGGTGCAATCCGTCGAGGAGTGAGTCGCCGCAGAGGCTGCGATGGCGTGGCGTGGTGTAGTATAGCGTGGCGTGCGGCGACACGTCCCGCATTGTTCTACAGGCAGCGACCGCGCCGCGTCGGCTATATTTAATTATTTCGGGCAACAATGTGCCTGGCTACCGATTGTCCGCGACTGCGAAGGCCGCGCCGCGCCGCCCGCCTTTACGAGCGCGCCCGCCTATTTAAATCAAGTTTTAGGGCCGAGACAAAGGTACGCCGGCCGACCGATTTAACGGTTCATCCCGGGCTTTATGTCCGATGCCTCCTGCCACAGCCACCGCCTCCCTCTACACTCCTGTCTCGCCAGATTGTGCAATTCTCCTACAACATGTCATTGCTTCAAACTATATAACGGCTCATCACCCAATATTATTAAATAGGAAAGCTTACGATATTTTTAAGGTTTGGGTAGTTTCCTGGGATCAAGTTCTATGAGCTGAAAAATCTTATTAAAATAGAATGAGGGTAAAACAAGCAATACCTATATAACCTTACGGAAGTGTAATTTCTTATTCTTTGACTATTTCTGTATTTTTCTTTAATAATTTGCCATATGATTCGGACTTCGTAATTTGTTTTTCTAGTATTATTATTCCTTGAATTTCTTTTAATTTTTTTTACTATTTCTGTAATTAGTGATTTTGATTACCTATGTATTTACTTTATATATAATTTCATTTAATTTTTATTGTTTTGATTGTGAATGTTGCTCATCGTTTTTAATTTGAATTTTTTAATTGAAATAATTTATTGTATAATTCATTGATGTTAATTTTGTAAATGATATTATTGCGAAGTTGTCTATGTACCCAAGAATTATAAGTATTGTAAAGTAAGTATTGTAAGTATGTAATGTACATAAGTACTTGTAAAGTACGTTTAATTTGTAAATGATAATACAGTAGGTAGGATTTAATTGTTTTTTTTTTTAATTAATTGGTACTTAGCAATTGCTATTTTGTCATTGATATGAACACTTACGAGTATATTTTGCTTGTTTAAATTATTTTTCATATATTCTGTGAATTACCTGATTTTTTTAAATGGGGGATTTGTTTTATTTTATTTTAATTGTTTATTTTATGTCTGTATTTTCTACACCCTTAACGGATTATAAAAAAATAAAATTTAAATTGATTTGATATATGTAGATATGTTTGTTTGTTTCTACTCTTTATTGTGAAATTTCACAATGGGCGACTTTATTATCATACAATAGTCTCTTACAATCGACATAATTGATATGCAATTCCGTTAATTTTATTCCAACGGAAAATGGTGACCCAGCCGGGAATCGAATCCGGAACCTTACAATGTAAGAGCAGACGGCCTAACCACTATGTCACTGGTCCGTGTCAACATAGTACCTACTGTCAGTTATATAGACGATATATTCTGTATCGCTGTTGGCGCAGGCGAACTGGAGTCGTCTAAAAGGAATTGAACAAAAAACGCAATCTGCCGAGAATTAAATATTTAATCGAAGTGGCTATTGGTCTGATAGGTGGCACAATAGGTTGGATTAATTAGGGCCGGCGGTGGCGATCATCTGAAAGGCGCTTTAGTGGCGAAAAAGAGGCGACCGGAACGGCGCGCATTGTCCTCGCTCGGGAATCGAACCCACACCGTCGCCGTGTCTAATCGACCGATAATCCGAACAGTTGTTTATCACGACGCTCGCGCTGGCGGCGCGGCGAAGTCCAGGTCTGCACGGCTACCTTCATTACCCAAGGCGGACAGTAGACCAAAGATGCATGCATGTACGTATGTATATAGGTTTTGAAAAATTGAAACAAGTATGCATGTATGCATGTTTGTAATCTTTTATATAAACATAGCAGGAGCACAACAGAAGCATAGCAGAAACACGAGACGGAGACGCAAATGTTTTCAATGTCTCGCATGTTTTAAATTCCGATATTAAAAGAATATTGCCAAATATTTTAACTCATGATTCAAATATATAATAATTAAAACCACAAAAAATCCGGATACATCCCTGTTAATGTCATAGAAAAATTAGCAGGGTCAAATTAGAACAATTTTAAGATTTCTATTTTTTATTGAACCTTTTCGAAGTCTTTTATATGATAATTATCTAGGAGAGTATAAGAGCGCGCCTCGCGGACACTTCAAAATTTAAAAAAAATATCGTCGTTAGTTGAAATTAAGTTAGTTTATAACAATGTTACCTTTAGACTAAGTATACAAACTATTTTGCATATTACATGCTAGCACCGCCGCACAGTGGGGCTGTGAATTACTGTATTGAAAAAAAAAATAATTGCGGAAAGTCTCAGGAATTACCAAAATAAGTAACAGGAATTAAAAAATTACTTTTCCAGTCGGATATATTGTTTTCTTATTTTATAAATTAAAACTTTTCGGAGAAACACTTCGATCCCACAAATTCATAACTTCCTTGTGTTAAAAATCTTTGTATTAAAAACTCCAGGTTCATTCAATTAAAATTATTTAGAGTAGGTACGCGTTGCGGTGCCGCCCGTAACATAAGAGCCTTTCTATTTTTTAAAAATAAAATCTAAGTAAACATAATATTCTTTTCCCAAAAATATTAAATAAATTAGAATATATTGAAATCATAAGGAAAACAAGCAAATTCCATAGTGATTGCGCGATTCTTTCCACAGATAGACTCAAAAATGATGGTTTGTCTACCGTATTACTAGATTGCGAATGGCTATGGTGCATGATTTAATAAAAAAACGCCATGAATTTGAGCTCACCGATAATCGTTATGCTGGTCCTTTATTAGTTAAATTGATATTTCCAAAGTTGGTAGTCGAACAACCGGTCTGGTATCCAATCCTTGCCAGTTGCAGGGAGTGATTTACGAATTTGTGGAGTCTTATGTGGTTCTTTGGGAGGAGTATAACGGGTATGAACCGGGATCTGATTCAGAGGCCAAATCTGTTTTTTGCCGGTAATCGAGGACAAGATCCGTAGACCACACAGATGGTCGGAGGTCCGTTTTTAGGAGCGAGCTATTTGATCTTGGTCTCGCAGACGACCCGTACCGCGTGCGCGGCAATGGTTTCCATATTACATCACTAAGCACATTCTGTGGTTGTAACCGGTTTTATCGGTCGCCAGGACAAAGGCACTGAGTGCGGTCGACTGAAGCTTCTGAATGACCACATCACTGGTACCCCGAGGTAGTCGGTAGCGCAGATTGCCTTGTAGTTTTCTGGGAGTTTGTGGGCTTACTGGGCGGTGCGGTTAGGTGAGCTGAGTGACGCACTCCCTCCGGGGGTCGTCGATTTAGGATTCATGCGTATGGTTTTGTGCCTCTTCGTTCACAGGATGGTCTCTGCCATATTATTATGCCTTTGTAACTTAAGTACTTCACGGGTATTCCCTTTCTAGAAAGACCAATTAGGGCCTTCAAAATTTTCCGACAAATCAAACTTTCACAGAGGATGCTGATTTTTTTCAAGTAATTTATTAGGTCTTAAATGATTTATGATTAATTTGTAAAATTAAAAACACCAAATGTTTCTTGAATTTTGGTTAAAATATTGATTTCAGGGTAGATTGGTGGGGATATAGACCGTTGTGCCACATTGTATTTACAGCCCTGGGTATTTACCACTATTGTATTTACAAGCCACAATCCTGTATAGAAAAACGACCCAAGTCATTAAAACTGCCTTGGTGGTGGATGTGTAATACCCACCACGTTGGAAAATATGAAATGAAATGATATATATATTTAAGAGATACAGGCATTTGGACGTCGTCTTTTCGCCTCGGTCTACTCAAAATGACACGATGATGAAAAATCCTATTTCAGACTCCGCCCACTTAGCATGATGATTTTGAGTCTAACACATAGAGATATACTTATACTTCGCGTTGGTGTTAGAGAGCTCAAGTTATGCTGCGGGGGCTGTACCTCCGCCGAAAGCGAAAATCGTTTACATGCAACAAAAGAAGGCCGCATTTGGCCGTTATCCAAAATTCAAATGAAATCATACGACAATGCAAATTCATATGTAAAAAAGGTTGCATTTTATTCATTCGATGCGCGAATAAATGGACCAAGAGCTAGCGTCGAAAAAATCTCGTCATTCGTGACAAAAATATCCTAGCACTATAGAAATCAAGTTAATAGGGTTTACACTCCAAAATATTTGTGCTATGACTATGTTTCATTAAAAATTACTTACTTTTATTTATCATACCTGACCCGGAATCAACCTCCAGCGTCAACCGGAACAGCGTGGTATTATATCTATTGTGTCTGGTCAATTTTAGACATTTCATGAAGTACACCTACATATCGACGCACGAAAGACAAAACTGACTAAGCGACATTAAGTAAATTTAACAGGAAAGTGATTTAAAGTTAAAATATTTTAGGATTGTGATTTTAAATTCGCCTAATTGTTGGATTGAAATGATTATAAGCAGACATAGAAATATTATTTTTATAGCTATTCAAGATATTAAAATAGGTCACAAACATTTAGGGTTTAAATCACTTTCATGTAAAGTTTACTCAATGTCGCTTAGTCAGTTTTGCGTTTCAAGCGAAAAAATATATTATATCGCTATCAGTTAATTTATATAAATAGTTGATGTCCAATAAAAGGTAGATTAAACGAAAGAAAGACATATTTGAGGTAATTTTCAGTTAAAATAACGCTATATGTAGTAATCCAAAAATCGATGGTTAAAAAGGGTTTTTTCCTAAAATCTGGTAGTGCATTAACTAAAAAAAAATATAAAGAAAGTTCAAGCGATATAAATATTTCTTCTTCTTAATATGCTGCTAAAAGAAGTGTCTTTCTAGTCAAATAAAACATTAAAAAAAAAGATTTTTGAAACAAGAAAAAAATTACTTTAATATTTGAATTGAGCCAGACAATTATCTGGAAAAATACCCAACATTTTGTAGATTCTAACGAGGTTAAATCCATTGTTTGTTATTAACAGTTTTATTTTCATAAATATTTTATTACAAGGAAACCGCATTTCAGTAATTAAAAAAATACAAACCTCCCGTTACTAAGGGAGCAGACGAAGAGAGGTGGGGAAGGGAAACTTTAATGATCACAGAGAATAAAAGAACCGCTATTGTGTGGCCGGTCGCCAACGAAGGTAGAAATTCGGTCGGTCAAGCTAATTAGCGTAGATCTATTATTTATTTTATTTAGTGACTCGCTATTCGTTTGTCTCTATGTTATTCGCTTGTCTCTAGGTTTATGCTAATCACATGTCGCTGTACTTTATCATTTATCTGACAACCTGACTTGTTTACTGACTTTGTGATCGATTTTAACATTTGTACTACTTATGCTTGTTGTTTGGACGTTGCTAGCGTGTCAACATTTCTACGGTCAACAATATTTATATAAATCACCTCTATTTTATTTTCGTATATCCATGGTCCAAAATAAACATTTTTTGGGAATCGCGCTCTCCTTCTACCTGCTTGGGGAAAGTTTTGCAAGCATGTGTTGCTCAACAACCATAAATTATAGACGATTTTCACTCACACTCAACACAACACACAAAAAAAAATATTTGAATAGAAATTCAACATTTAAGTAGCCTAATGTAGGTTTTAGTTACCTACCTAATTGATATTTTTCAGTAGCAACGGCTCCCAGTAGCAAAGAATATAAAACAATGGGGCCCATAGACAGATCGCGATTTTAACCAATAACTCCCATGAATAAATAAAATAAAATAAAATAAAATGATCGAATGATGCCCGAATGCCAAATTTCAACTCCATCGCATTAATCGTTTGGGCGCTATCGTGGAGGAATACAGCCAGACACACTTCCATTCTGAAATGGTCTCAAGGGGGCTCAAAATGAATATTTCCGTATTCATCTCGAAACATTTTTTGCGCGTTCACAATTCTTTCCCTCCTTGTCGGTTGGTGCGCCGGAAAAGTCAAATATTACAGTTTTATGTATAAAGGGAATCATGAATTCTAATCTGACGCAATATTCCGATAGCAACACGTATAGTACTGTAAAATAATGCTAATGAGCATGCTGCTTTGGGAGCTAATGGGATGTTTGCAGTTAGGCCACTAAGACCGATGCCTTTAGAGACGGCTAAACTCACGGGGCAACACCTATCCGAGGGACTCCACGTAAAAGTGCGAGCCCGGGTAGCACTATGGCCTGCGGGCCAGTTTTCCCTAGGAGTCAACCTTCGGGCGCTCCTGGACGGTTTGCGCACCGCGCGGCGTCAGCCAATCGATTGTTCATATTCACTGACAGCGGTGGGAGTCTGGAAACAGTATTGTTTCCTTTAGGTGGTTGTTTACCTAATGACCTTGAAATGACCATTCGGCTACCCAATACCGGGTGAAAGCCGGGTAAAGGATGCCGTAGTCCGCGATAGATTCGGTATACACCGATTACTGCTACACTAAGAAGAGGATCGCGCAAGCGACTTCGAACCTGTAGCCAGTCGGGAGGCTGGAGAAATCTAAGCATAACTGGTAGCGAGGGCGCTTGGTCTGCTTGCTGGGTTAACTATAACCCAATGCCGGGCGGTTAGGGTTGGTCTGTCGCGGGCTTGTTAGCGGAGCTAGATAGTGGATTCTCCACTGTCTCTAAGTCTTCTACGCTCATCCCACGGCTGAAAGAACGATCACATATCGTTATACAAGCCTGGGGTGATGAGTTTGCCGTTGTAGTCGACACCGCCCAACTCTAAAATGCTGCAATAAAATGGCAAGCTTCTCGGCGCTGGTTCTGGTGCTAAAATATGTCGGAACATGCATTCCGTTTCTCGTATAGTAAAATATGAAAATGAGGTTGGCGAAAAGGGAGGGATTGGCAAAAAGCCGCTCAGAGGTAAAAAAGCGGCGAAAGGGCTCGGTGAGCGGATACTGACGGACAAGCGTCTGACCGAGAGGCAGCTCCCGAAATATTTGACGTTGACGTATCTTTATGTGATTTAAACGGAGCGGGCGGAGCGGTGACAGGAGCGCTGCGCTGCGCCCGCGCCGCCGCGTTAGCGCCGCTGCCATTAACCGATGCTCGGCCCGCTCGAGATTTATAACGAGATCAAAACAAAGAAAATCCACGTCCCGCCCAAATTATGCAGTTTCATTGAACACACATAGATTATGCGACGCTTCGCCAACCGACGAAAGCCCTCTCATTATACTTTCATAATATACGATGTAGTTGGTGAGTATATGAAATGAGGGAGACGTCCGCACCGCGCAGTTCGGCCGAACTAAAAATCAGAGCGACGATAAAAAACGAACGTACAGGGGGGAGGGGGGGGGGTGAGAAGAGGAAAAGGTGAAGGTTGCCGCCCGCGTCCGCGACCGCCGCCGCATTCTTATAACGCGTCCGACAAACCTACTTACTAACTACTGATTGTCGCGAATGAACATGTTTGATAGGAATAAGCTGTTGGCATATTTGGGAATATGCTGATGGCAGTAAATGGTTCCTGTGTAACTAGAGTCGTCAACTACAACGGGCGAACTCGTCACCTAAGGAATGTTTTACCACTTAACGACATTAGATCCTTTTATCTCCCGTGAGGTGAGCGTAGAAGACTTGGGAGGAAAACAATCCACTGTCAAGTTACGCCACTTGCCCGTAAGAAGCCAACGCCTTATTGCGAGATAACCAGGTTAATCAGCGGGCCGACACTCGCCGCCCTTACTTTCAATTGCAACCAGATTACTCCGATCTCCCGACTAGTTACAGGTTTGTGGTCGCTTGCGCGGTCTTTTCCCTTGCGCAGCGGTGATACGGTGTCTACCGAATCTATCGCAGACCACGGCATCCGTTCGGCTTTTCACCCGAAATCGGGTAGCCGAAGGGTCGTTTTAAGAGCAGTAGCCGTAGGGTTAACAACTACCCACGCTCTATAGGAAACAAAACCGTTTCCAGACTCCCCCGGCTATCAGTCGGAATGCACAGTAGTAGGGCGGTGTCGACTACAACGGGCGAACCCGTCACTCCAGGCTGGTATAACGATATTGATCGTTCTTTCAGCCGTGGGATGAGCGTAGAAGACTTGGGGAAAAGACAATCTACGGTCTAGTTCACGGTCTAGAGACCGACGCCTTACGACGAGGCACCTGGAAAGGTAAACAACGGGCAGCCTCACCCCCTAACTACTAGTTTTGGCAGGATATCTCCGTCTGGAATTAACCTTCAGGATACCTCCGTCCTCCCGACTGGTTACGGGTTCAAAGTCGCTTACGCGACCTCTACTTGCTGTATTACAGCGGTAATTCAGTTTGAATTTATCGCAGACCTGGGCGTTCTTTGCCCGTAGTGCCACACAGGATCGAGTGGCCCAAGGTCATTTCAAGAGTGGCATGACAACAGGTGAACATCCACCCCCACTGCTTAGGAAACAGTATATTTCCATAGTCTCCAGACCCCTTCAGCAATTAGTCAGAATGCACAACTAGTCAGAGCAATTAGTCAGAATGCTTCGACGACCGGTGCGCAAACCCTCCAGTGCTGCCGGGATGCAATCCCGCCGGGAGAAACCGGTCCACCAGCTCTGAGGCCTGAGACACGGGAGTCTTACCCGGGGTAGCCTTTCACTCGAGGAGGCTTCTGAATAGGAGCTGAATCGTTAGTTGAGCCGATCCGAGAACAAAATGGATCTTGTGGCCCAAGCTGCACGAAACCGTTCACAACCAAAGTCGGAATGCACAGTCGATTTGCTGACGCCGCAAACCGTTCAGAAGCGGAACTGGTGGACTTGATTCCTAGGGGAACTGGCCCGCAGGCCAGAGTCCTGCCATCCAGAGGCTCGCAGTTCTGCGTGGAGGCTGGCGGATTGGTGTTGACCCGTGAATTTTACAGATCTACACACATGGGCCTTAGTAGCCTAACTGCAACATAGCCTATTAGCTCCCAGCCAATAGAACTCAGTCGAATAGTGCGATATGGACCAGGTACATTGTTGTCAACATGCTACCTTATGAGAGCTTTGAGTTGTGCCAATCTACTGGTGGCATACCAGCTCCAGTCTCCTCTATAACCAGTATTCAAAAATTAGAATTAGCATATTTACCTGTATGTGCACCAGTGCAATGCATATCGAGGATCTCTCTTATATTCGTATAAAATTTCGTTTCATAATTATCTGAAACGTTTAGTGATAATGGTTCAATCTTTATTGGAGTTAATGATGTGAGTGCGTTCCTGAATTTGTGATCTGCCGTTTATTTCCCTACCTGATCCTTACATTTTATCATTTGCCATTTTTGAAAGCATGCTGTATAAGCTACGCAGCTTTTGTCTTTACCGGATCTATGGATTCAACCCCGGGTCTTTTGAAAGAGTCTTTGGGTTAGATTAATTACAGTAGTTTTATGCTTCGTCAAAATGTCCGAGCGTCGCTTCATATCGCGCACTCTCCCAGTTCTAGTACTGGGAGAGTACTAGTACTAATAAAGTGCAGGGTATGAAGCAACGGCCGGTGCGGCTTCATCCGCTCGCTTCCTAGACCCCGCTTCCTCGGAGATCGCGCGAACAGTAGTGTTTTGTCTTTATGGGGAATCCATGATATGTTCTTCTAGCTGACGCACTGTTAGTCGCGCGATCTAGAAAGAGGAGATTACAAGCTGTTACTTCTCACTGCTCAGTGTTGCTGTATTTTAATGTAGGTACTATTATTTTGAAACGCATTCCTCGAAGGGCTCATAAGATACAATCCTTCAAGAGTTTCATGGACACTTTTTATGCCACCCATCACCCGGAGGCTGTTCGCTATACAATGCGCCAACGATGTCACACCCCATCCTTTTCTAAAGCATTGCGCGACGCCCCGCTCTCCCTCTCGCACGGCCAAAGCGTAATGTAACAGCTACTGGGTTTACGCTCTTCCTTGGAAAATTATTATATTACACGCACACGCATACATTTGCGGTCCCGCTCATGAGCGCAGAGCCACGTACGTGGGCGACCATACATTTACGATTTTTTTAACGGAATTTTCAAGAAACCGCTCGCCTTAGGCGAGACGGAGACGCGATGGGCTTCAAATAAGCGAAATGTTAGTAGACTTCAATTAAAACTGGCGTATATTTTCTGACGAGCAGGCAAGCAGTGAAATGCGTTCAATTATTTTTCTTTCGGATTTTGATTTTTTTTATTTATAAGGGTGGGAGTTTTCTAAACTCCTTGATATTTTGGTGAAAACCGCAACAAATCTATAACTATTTAATCCGATATCCGAATTAAATAGTTAATAGGCGCCGCGGCGGTTGAGACAGCACAAGAATTTAGCTGACCTATATTCTTCATTATCAAAGGGTTATCATAATAATGATAATAACAATAGTAAACGCTTTATTTCTAGGAAAAGGCAAGCTTATTGCCTACAGGTAAAGATAACATATACTATTGTGTGAACATTGTTCGCAAATAGATACTAACTTAATATTTTGACTCTTTGTGGGCACATAATGAGATCCCATAAGAGATTCATTAGGGTGCTAATCGCTTTCATCTCTTTGCGAGTTAGACAGGTGTACCGCAGGGATCCATACTTCAACCTGTCCCGTTTGTCTTGTACACCTCTGATATGGCGACAAATTTTAAGTAATTCTCAAATCATTTGAACGCAGACGATACCAAGTTGACACATGTTATAGATCCCGATCGGCCTAACTCTTCTGAGTGTCATATTAATATGCAGATCTAGAAAGATTACGAGTAATAAATTATCCAAATCAGCATGGCTTATTAATAAATCCTACCAAATTTGTTTTCTAATCATTGGTACTAGGCCAGCCAGAAAAAAATCGCTACGAACGGATCTCTTAGAATAACAGTGAATCTCCCAGATATACCCTTAGTTTCTACGGAGAAATACTCTTTGATCCTACATTGCATCTTGAAGAACACGTCAGCAAAGGGGTTAGTTGTGGCTTCGCTCGTCTGAAAGCTCTGAAAGGATACGGAAATAACTCAGGGTCAAATGCAGAATACTTCTAGCGAACTATTTCATCGATCTTGACTATGTCGACTGTGAGGAAATAATTCGGCGTATTCCATCTCGTCATCAAGTGTCACTCCTCATTGCCAAGGCATCCATGATCAATATGAGAAATGTTCATATACTTGCTCTCCTATATCGTGTACTCTCCCAATTAACACCATCCTATCTCCACAAGCTTTTTGAACCACTAAGTTCCCACGGTCTCGGACTTCGGTCAGCCTCTGACAGTTTACTAAAAATTCCGAGTCATAATAGTGATTTCTATTCCTATTCTTTCTGTGTCCATGGTGCAAGACTCTGGAACGATCTGCCAGCAAACATACGAAACTCGCCTTCTTTACCAACGTTTAAGACTCGCCTTAAGGATTACTACCTTTCTAAGAAGTAACCAGTTCTTCCCTTTCTCTCCTCTTCCTCTCCCAATTTCCTCTCCTCGGCCATTATTAGTTTTAAATTCTTCCAGTTGTCTGTATGTTATGCAGACGGTCTGTATATTATGTAATAATCTTAATTTTCACAATGCGCGCATGTACCACTGAGTTTAGGTTAGTTGTAAGATATTGCCATGTGGCAATAAGCTCGTCTTTTTGTATAACAATTAAGTGCAAATAAAGAGTTTATTATTATTATGAGACAACGGAGGCAACTTCACCTATCTACCCAAGTTCTACAGGTTGTACCTTTTTAACGACCGAGCTATTTGTACGTACTAATGACCTGACATCAAATTCGAAATGCATATCCCATGCGGCGAGCTCGCCACTATTTAGCCATAATACTTAAATACAAAACCCCTAGTTTTAGGGGTAGATTTGGCGATTCGGTAGAATAAGCTGGGAGCATAATAGCGCACTTTACTTCCAATTATTTTTAGGAAATTTTTTTTTATGAGCGACAGCCAGTTACTTTTATTTTAATGTAGTAATTTTGAATGTTATTTGTTTCCCTCAAAATTATTTTTTTAAGAGTTCTGAGAGGAGTTTAAGGAGTTCTGAGAGGGCCGATTTTTTCTCTCTTTCACGTGGCATGTCCTCTAATTCGCTTAACTACCAATCGCAGTCATCAGACTCGTAGCAAACAATATTCGACTTCTATCATCAAATCATATTAAATCATGTTTTTATTTTTATTTTTTATTCATAGTTGTTTAGATTTTATACAAGTGTGGATACAAGATATTAAATAATTCCATTATAAAATTCAAACAACAAAACCAGCGATTACGGAATCGATATAATGTTTTGGTAAATAGCCGCTTAAGATTAAATAATTCCGAAATTCGATACTAAAGGTTTCTGAAGAGCCTCACCACATAATTAATAATAATAGTATTAGATTTTTAAAACTACAAAGTCAATCAGATAATTATTTGACATGATATATGTAGTAAAGAAGATATTAAAATACTAACTTACTTTAGAACGCCTTGATGTGATAATTATCAATTAAGTTGAGATGAAATAGAAAATAATACTATCATACAAATACAAAATACAAATGATTACAGTGTAGGGTCAATCGAGTAAATTTTTCAAATCGATTAATTTATCATGATTTATTTAGTCATGACTAATTAAGTAGTGACTAAAGTAAATCACGATTGAAATAATCATGACTAAATCGATTAGTCGCTAATCATTCAATCGAAAATCGTCAATCATGACTAACTTGCTCTTTAGATATCACCGGGCAATTATTTCTATTATATTTATTGGTTGACTGTACATAGATTCTCACCGGTTTCGCCGGTCGGTCGACCGGTCAGCCGGTCGGTCGCTCGGTCAACCGGTAGAGTGACCAACTGGCGAAACCGGTGAAAATCTATGTACAGTCAACCAATAAATATAATAGAAATAATTGCCCGGTGGTATCTAAAGAGCAAGTTAGTCATGATTGACGATTTTCGATTGAATGATTAGCGACTAATCGATTTAGTCATGATTATTTCAAAAGTGATTAACTTTAGTCGCGACTAAATTAGTCATGACTAAATTAATCACGATTGATTAGTTGACTGAAAAATTTGGTCTATTTGACCCAACACTGCGGTTAGGGTAGTATGAAGTTAGGCCTACCTCTGGTAAAATAGGAGTAAATTTCCTTTTGAGTCTTCAACTTTCCTAATTTCAAAGTATCGATTGGTCACCCTTCGCTATCATGAGATCGGTCAGACGGTGTGGTGCCGCGTCGCGTCTGTTGCGCATGCGGCATGCGGCTTGCGCGCAGCGATTCGATCGAATCTGAAGATTAAGCGGAGGCTGCGTTTAATTTGAACTGAGCGCGGCGAGATGGAGGTGGCGAAATGGATCACGTAAATCGCGCATCGTAAATTACCTGGCCCTTTGATAAATTCTTAGGACTTAGAACTCTTGTGAGCTGCCGCTTCATAAAAAGCTATAAATGGAGAAAAAAACTTATTATATAGTAAAATCCAGAAGAACAGCGGCAAAATGACCTAAGAAAGCATATATACGTCCATTCGACCAGGTGTTGTCTATATTGCGAAGCCCGTTTACAAGGCAATCGGCTGACATGTCTTCTTTGGCAATAAGTAACTAGTAATTGTTGATTTCCCAAGACACATATAGAGTTGTCAACTACAACGGTCGAACCCGTCACCTCAGAAAGTTTTAACGATTAGTCCTTCTCTCTCCCGTGAAGTGAACGCAGAAGACTTGGACAAAAACAGTCCACCGTCAAGCTCCGCCACATGCCCGTAACAGGCCAACGCCTTAGCCGCGAGATAACTAGGTGTGTTACCCAGCGGGCTTACACTCACGCCCTTACTTCCAATTGCGACCAGATTACTCCGGTATCTCGATTGGTTACGAGTTCGAGGTCGCTTGCGCGGTTCTCTCCCTTACGAAGCGGTGAAACGGTGTATACCGAATCTATCGCAGACCACGGCATCCTTTGCCCGTTTCAAGAGCAGTCGCCGTAAAGTCCGCAACCACACCCGCTCTATAAGAAACAAAACCGTTTCGAGACTGCCCCGGCTATCTGCCGGAATGTACAGTCGATTGGCTGACGCCGCACGGTGCGCAAACCGTCCAGTAGCCTGGGCCTTCCCACAGGGAAAACCGATCCACAAGCCGTGAGGCCTGGGACGCGAGAGAGTCCTTCCCGAAGTAGTCCCTCACTCGAGGAGGCTACTGAATAGGAGCTGAATCGTGAGTTGGGCCGACCCGAAAACACAATGGATCTTATGGCCCAAGATGGATCTTTTGGTAGTATCGCCACTGTTTAGTTCATAGGAAGTCCGATCCATGGAGGCTGTCCCCTATTTATGCTATTACCGGCGCGGCGAGCGCCCACGCGACTCGCATCGCGCGCTAAAACAATCGCGCGCCAAAACATACGGCAACAATGGTCGCATTATCTGCGGGAAAACCGGTCAGCAGACAAACGAAGAGCGAGAGAAATGGCTGGAATAAACCCTCGATCCGATGCATCCCCTATCAGGCGAGATAATGCTGCTAGCGCGCGAGTGCTGCTCGGCGGTCGATATTTACATATCGAACTCTTACGGTGGCTCCGGGCCCTTACAATTGCTTTTCATTTTATTGTGTTTGTTTAAGGGCCTCATACAAATTGGCGTCGCGACCACCTGGCAAACGTCGAGGATCCGCGCGATATTCCGATATTCCCCGACTGGTTGTGTTCGGGGAACTGGCTATACACCGTGGCGTACAGCTTTGATACTTTCCAGACACAGATCTCGTTTGGCAATCTAACATGATAATAATACCTATACTTCTTTTTACATTACATTACATTTTCGTCGTGTCCAATTGATGGCTAAAAACCGCTCTTGGACGTGTCAAAATAATTGAGTTAGGTAGTGAGTCTCGTTACTACTCTTTACTGAACATTCATAGGTAGTTTAAGGTTTTAGGAATTTAACTACTAGATTGTAAAACTATAAATATAAATAATCAAAATAGAAGCCTAGTATTATAAGTAGTCAGTAATTCGAAAAGATACGTAGTAAAATTATTCATCGTAATATTCAAATTGTCAGTAAAATGTTAAATAATCAAATTAAAGCTACGCCATGCATTTAAAAACAAAAAGTACAAATATAAGACCATATAAAATAATCAGACAATAAGGCTCTACTTTTTAAAGTAATTTAAATGGCACAATATTTAAAAAATCATGGCCCTCAAATTCGCCCAGATTATACACTTGCGAGCAACTAAATCGACTCAACCCCTCAGGTCGGATAAAAACCAGTTTTTTTTCTAAAATGATTAACCGGATGTACACCAAATATATACTTTTATGAAAACCTAATTATTTAGCTTTCTAATGACAGCATTTTAATAAAAATCGGTTCAGAACTTCTTTAAATAATAATTACCGAACGGAAGTATTAAGAAAGTACGCTATTCGTCGCAAAAAGTTTCCGCGTCTTAATCACTCATAAATACCCCCGGAACAGGTTTATTTTTAGCAGTTACTTATCAGTAGTTGACGCGAAAATATCTCCGTAAGCCAAACTCATTAGTATCGTAAAAATATGGATACTACAACAAAAAAAACCGCCCAGGCTATTGCTCATTGCAGCAGGGCCTTAGTCAACGTACAGTTGCTCGTCAAGTGGAATTTAGTCAGTCTGCCGTCTCAAGAATAAAAAGGAGGTTTGAACAAACTGGTACCATCAATCGGAGACCAAATAGCAGCCGGTTAGGGTGCGCTTCTGGGAGAGACGACCGTTACATCGCTTCGACGTTACTGCAGAATCGCGACCTCGCTGGCATTAATGTACAGCAGGAGCTGAGACAAGTTCAAGGGGTAGCTGTCAATCAATGAACGATCAGAAGACGCTTGAATAAATCCGACCTCGTTCTAAAAAGACCTGTCACAGGCCTTAAATTGACCACACGCTACCAGCAAGCGCGCCTTTAATTTGCTCGAGAGGACGTCAGTTGGAGAATATAGTATTGGCGGTCAGTTTTATTTACTGACGAGAGCAGAATGTGTCTGTATGGCAGCCACAGAATAGGCTGGTTCTCCAGGCGTCCAGGTGAGTGATTTTCGCAGTGCTGCTTCGCTGAAACAGTCTCCTACGGCGGCGTTTCCTGCATGATGTGGGCTGGCATTTCTTTAGAGGGAAGGTCCAACCTCGTTTTCGTGCCAGGGGAGGGTCGGAGGGAAGGCCTGAATGCTGAACGCTATATCAAAGTATTCTCCTGGATCATGTCATACCGTATGAAAGATTTATTGGAAAAAACTCTGTGTTAATACACGATAATGCACGGTGTCACACAGCGTGTATCACTCGGAGATTCTTAGATGATGTTGGTTTGGAGACGATGGACTGGCCAGCTCTCAGTCCAGACATGAATCCCATTAAGAATTTGTGAGACGAGCTAAAACGAAGAGTCCGAGCCAGAAATCCGGCAACTTTTAATATCTACGACCTCAAAACAGCGTTGTTAGAGGAATGGGATGGGATTCCTCAAGACTTAACTAAAGGGGACCAAAAAACTGATCGGGACGTTGAGGAACCGCATGTGAGCTGTTACCTGGGCAAGGGGGGGTAACACTAAATATTAATTTATTTAACGTTCCTTCTTAGGTTTGCATTTTCCGTTTTAATTTAATTTTAAATATCTCCAGTTTTCTACTCCTGAACATCCATTTGACTCCTCTTTTAAATTTTTATTTAATAAAAAAAAAGACCTGAGCGGATTTTCATGATTATAGTATTAACGGACAGCTAACAAAATAAGGGTCTTAAAAAGTATATAATTGTATGGATCTACTTAGCCATTTTTGAAAAAAATAAGCAAAAATAAAATATATTTTTTCCGCACTGGGGGGGGGGGGGGGTGAGTCGATTTAGTTGCACGCAAATGTAGAAAGGTTGGCCTATCAGCATCTCCTTGATGTTTTTTTTAAATTTTATGTCCTCTAGCTGTTTCAAATTTGTAGGGAGTAAAGTATATAATTAAATACTAAGGTACAAGTAGCTTTTCTGTACTTTTGCCCGTCGTATTCGGGGTATGCATAAAAGGGAGCTACCGCGGGCATGATGCGAGTGAATGTCTGCATTAATTGCAGTTTCTGAGAGGTGCTGTCTAGCATACATTAAACACTGGTATTTAATATTTTCATTACGTTTTTATTTTATTTTTTACATTCCTGGCAAAGGAAAGTATTGTGAAAGCACTTCTGTGTGTCTCTGTGTGTGTATTCCTCCTGGTATGAAATCAGATCACCAAAGAGCCATATTCATAAATCTTTGAAAGCTTTGATTGGTGTTTCGGAGGGTAATCTTTCCGAAGGAAGTTGTGACGTCTGTTTATTTGCGTAAAATTATTTTATATTACAAAGAAAGTCAAATACATAATATTACAAAGAAATAACAAAGAATGAAAAGAGCTCAGCCACTGATTACTTTTCCAGATAGAGAGCGACTCAGTCATCCACGAAATTCTTGTAAAAAAACTAGAAACATATGACGTTCGAGGCTATGCACACGATCTAATAAAATTTAACCTTCGATTTATTAATTTATTTAAAGAAAAGCGCTTCTTTTAACCGCAGTACAATATGTCATTATCACTCCTTGTAAATAGTAGCAAAAAAGAGAGTACCCCAGCCCAGTATTTCTTCAGATCAATGCCGCCTAACTAGGCCTAGGCCTGTACTAAGGCAAGTGTATCAAGTAAATAATGGCTTGTGCATACTTCAAACTACATAATTTATTATAAATTATATATTTATATAAAAAATAAAATTAAGTATCTAATAATATTAAAAATTAACTAATGATAATAAACAAGGTAGGTACAAATTAAACATTAATCTAAAAACTAGGTCACTGATATATCAATGCGTCTGTCAGTCTGTCAGTCTGCGAATAATATTTTTAAATACCCATCATAAAATACATAATAAAATAAATAGTAAAGGAATTTCAATAAAACGTGAAAAAAAATAATTATAAGAGATTGACAAATAGCATTGCAATAAATAGTTAAATAATCAAATTGAAATAATAGTGGATGGAAAAATAGCATTGCAATAAATAGTCAAAAAATTAAATTCAAATAGTCAGAGGATACAAGCACATATAAAATGTGCATGATACTAGTTATAATATAATTTTAAATGTATTCAAATTAAAACAGAATAAAATGACATAAACAGCAATATAAAAAAAAAATACTACATAAAGGGGGTCAAAAATTTGGTGGCTAGCATGCCGACCTTCATTCATAACCTGTGACATCGTTTTAAATTTGTTGTATATGTATTTTTTGTTTTTAGAATAGTGTAGTTTGGAATAGTGTGCAGGCACCCCGAGCGGGGCGGAGGCGGGACGGGGCGGAGGCGGAGGCGTCTCATCCTAGGTGATGCGGACACACCGCGAGATATTTAAATGCAAAAAAGCGCAGCCGCGCCGCCGCTAGCGTTGTCCAATCACAATGGCCGACACTCCCGACGATATCTGATTGCGAAGAATTTCGTCGAATGCAATAAGCGAAGCAAAAAGAGCGGACGGCCAGCGGCTGGAAAAACTCGCGCGCGCCGCCGGCCGACAGCCGAAGGCGGGACCAACAATGGAAATGGAATATGCAACGGGGCCTCATGAATATCCAGCCACCGCGCCGCGATAGCCAGCCCAAGACCACTTGGACCAGACTGCCCATTCCCCACTCAATAATGGTCCCCTCGCTAGGGACCTCATTAGAAGCGATCAATAATGAGGATGTGCCCTAGGTGCAATAATACTTCTTCTTCTTCGTTCTCTCCTATTCCCATTATTTGGGGTCGGGTTTCCTCACTTCTCTGCGCCAGGTCAAACGATCTTGTGGTGTCGGTTCGGACAATTAGGCTTTTTTGAGGTCTCTTTCGATGTTGACCCACCAGGTCGTCAGTGGCGGGCGGCCTCTTCCTTTCGTTTGCTCAGGTAGTTTCATAGCGATTTGTATCACATGATCGTCGCTTTGTTTTTTGACATGCCCATACCAGCACAAACGGTTTTTCGTGATCTTATCTGATATTGCTGCAACCTTGAAGTTACCTCTTACGTATTCATGACGGATTCTGTCCAGCCTAGTTACACCTCTCGCTCAAATGAGCATCTTTATTTCGTTGGTATGTGCTTTTTGTTCATGTGTCTTTTTCGTTGTCCAGCATTCGGAGCCATACAGTATCGTTGGTAGGACTGCCGTTTTGTACACATTGGGGCCTATCCACATATTACGTAATCACGTTTTTGGGATTTTCGGACCCCCCCCCCCCCTACCCCATGTCAACAGACGTAATCAGAGGCCTGACTCCCCCCCCCCCCCTCATATTACGTAATCAACCAAGTTTGCGGAAAATGTGAAGAGTCGAGAACCCAGCGTTTGTAAAGTGTTTGAAGAAGTTAAGTGGAAAATAACATTTTAGAATGCTTTTAAAATGTACTTTATTAATTTAAAGTAATTAAAAAATATCAAACTCTTTGGTTTATTTTACAAATCCCAATCTTTAGACCGCAGCGCTTCCAGGAACAGGCCCGGCGACTCAATCGCAGATGAGCGAGTGGAGTATCTTACGCACTTCGCACGTGCGGGGGGGGGGGGGGGGGGGGGGGGTATCCGGCGTGGCACTGCGGTATTTCCGTGCAGGTTTAGACCAAAAAAATTGCGATGCGGAAGTTGATTACGTAATCAGGAAGGGCACTCCACCCCCACACGTAATTATTTAAAGTAGGTATCTATATTTTGTATTATTTTGTAAACATTATAATTTTATTTTAATTTTAATTAGCGCTGCACTCTCTCTGCGAATTTCGCAAGAAATTACTTATCTACATAAAATGACGTATCCTAAGTCTACTATATCTGAAATGAAACTGGCTCTGCGAAAGAGCAGTTTGAGCTTTAACATGTTCGACTCGATCATGTTTCGACTCGAAAATGTCCGTTTGTAACTTCATGTAAAAATTCTGTAAAAATCAGTTCTGTTACTTCATGTAAAATTCAACCAATTCTACATAAAATGAAACGAGAAATGCAACACTCAACTGGTTTTTAATTAATTTCTGTAAATTTAGGGTGTAGGAAGAAAAAGGGAGTTATTCTAGGCACTAAAGACTTACAACGAATTAGGCCCCAAACATACAACGAATAATTTCAATAAATGAACAAAATATTTATACATTTTCATACTACTAAATTACAGAAGGAACTAGAATCGCTTTCTATTTATTACGAGCTGATCCGGAGAACTTCGTACCGCCTAAAAGTCAATGAATGTCGTGTTACAGATTAGCTGAACTTAATTTATGATTTTATGAAAGTAATACAATGAATACAAAATAAATATTAGTTCACTACTTTATTAGGATAATAACACAAAAAGAAATATACAAGTACAAAAATTAAGTATACTAATCGCGTGTCAGCAAGACATGATTTTATTCAACTATTTACATATTGTGCAGCATGGGATGCACTCGGTTTAATTCTCTTCATTGAAGCACCATGTGATATACGACATTTTTTGTTTTTTTATCAGGCGCAAGAACAAATAAAGCGGATGATTTGCCGACACGTGAACATGCCACGTACAAATGACCATGGGAAAAACACGGATTTACATTTTGTATGAGAAAATGTTTTTCTTTTATTTTAATTCTTCGCCTTTTTTCCAATTTTCGTTATTAATAGTTATTCTGCTATTCGGGACTAAGACAAATACTACAAATCAAAAACCATGAAAATCGGTCCAGCCGCTCCTGTTATAAGTGTTCGAACAAACCCGACTTTGTTTTATGTATATATAGATTATTTTGCGATACAAAATAAAATGCCTCTAAACTTAATAATAGGTATTTTACCCGAATTATTTTGGTGGTAAGGCTTTTAAGTTACTAACAAAACAATGCCTTTCTGAAATGTGTTCGTGTGCGGGGGGTTATATTGTCATATCAGGGCGCTGCCGATCGGTCGCGGGAATCGAATATTAGCGCTCCGGCCCCGTACATTGTGCGAGGCAAAGTGCATCATACGTACGCGCCGCGCACGAAGGATACGCTATAAAATGCAAATCATTTAAGACGCGGGACGCATAAGATGCAATCAAAGGTGAAATATTTGACAGAGAATACGGGCGCGTGGAATTTCAATTTGATCGCGCGCTGCGCCCGCAGTTACGCCAAATCAATTTGCGATACGGAGGCGACCACCGCATCCATCCAACCCTTCTGTTTGCTATACTCGCTAGCAATGTCTTCAGTTAAGGTGGCGACGTTGGGTTAATCGAAGTATGACATCACGAGCGGCGATCGCCAATCCAGGTTCATTCTGTACGGTTAATGCTGTTCATGCTTTATTTTTACATCACTGCCCAACAAAAAGGAGTGTAATGTGTGCAGGGTTCAGTTATGTATGTTTTCCGTTTCTTTATTCCACCATATCTTCGAAACGCTCTAACCGATTTAGAAGTATGTGGTATTATTAGAATTGTTATGTCATGCCATGTGTCATAGGGTACTTTACTTGTTCAAATACTAAGTAAATAGTTGTCTTAATGTCGAATTTCCACATGTCAATAAATTAACATAAATATATCGTGTTTAGTATCAAATAAAAGGTCTAAGTGAGTACATTCCGAAAATACATATTTATCTATATGGATAAATACAAAAACCACCAACATTTCATTAAAAAACCGTAATAAAAATATTTATATATACAGTACTTCATTTTTTGTAAAGGCAGTCATGTTTTTTATTCCTTTTAATATAATTACTTGTTATTTATTTAATCGTCGTTATCGAATTGTCTTTGTTACATTGCATAAACGATAACCAATGGCGAAATATTAACCGAGTTTACTCGTCGTAGCTATTTTAGTTCAGTGCCGCCTAACTGGGGATTTTAAATTTAAACATACATTTTGCACAATACATCTAAAATAAATTACTTAACTGACGGACATTTAAATAAATTAATATCAACTATTTTTAACAAAGATATAACATCCTCCATATCAACAACATCCATCCATAACATGCACACGGCCCGGTGGCATAGTGGTTAGGTCGCCTGATCTTACATTGTATGTATCTCACTTATCTATTTTTCTTAATTAAATATTATTAAATTACAACTATAAATGTATATATTTATTACATAGCTATATATTTTTTATAAAATTGGTATATTTATGTATATATACAGGTGGTGGGTCCAAATAATTTATTTTAAAAAAAAACACGTCATTTCTTAAAATTGCATAAAAATATGCACATCTAGAGACGGGCCAAATTATCGCCTAGTTAGATGTGCTATTGGCAGTAAAGGTCATGTAAGATGTGTTAAACCTCCCTATATTAATTATTAAATAATTTATATAATTATTATAAGATTACATGACCTATGAATGAACTGTATACCTAATCCTATGTACCTAAATAAATAAAATAAATAAATGTAAGGTCCCGGGTTCGATTCCCGGCTGGGTCACCATTTCCGTTGGGATCAAATTAACGGAATTGCATTTTCAATTCTGTCGATCGAATGCAATAACAAGACACACACTTACAGACATGTTACACGCATGCATACATATAACACGTCATAGTAGGGTTGGTTGTAAGAGATTGTCATATGACAATAAACCCGCCCATTGTGACATTTTCACAATAAAGAGTATAAACAAACAAACAAATATTAATAGCAGGTATACAATGCTATACTCAAATAAATTTAATCTAATAAAGTGAAAGAAAATAAAGAAAAAAATACAAAATACAATCACATAGTCAAAAATAATAAAAAAAAATAAATATATGGATAGTTATAAATAAGGAAAATTAAAACATAATAAAAAAAATAAAAATCTAATACATATATGTTTTTCTATAAACTATGTAAATATGTTATAATAGATAGGTCTCCAAAACTGAATAAATACTCATATATTAACAATCAGGACTAGCTGATGACGTGATTTGATGTTTTTATGAGAAAGAAATGTTAGATTTAAATTTTTTCTGGGTGCGTTCAATATTTAGAACTGCCATCCCGTTGACGATATAGCTGCTAAATATTACCGTAGGGTTTCCCACGGTTTGTTTTTTTTTGTCGTTTTTTTTTTGTTGCTTTCCTGCTTTTAAATATCAAAGAGAAATGGTGAGTTGCCTACAAATAGGAAAGCTGCGACCACGTAAGGAAGGATAAATTGGTTAGGGTTTGAAGAATAATAGACGTTTCTTTTATGATGCTTTGAACGACAAAATAGAAGATGAACTTCTTATGAAAGAAGGGAGAAAGTTGCATATCCGGACTGCGTGAATCGCAAAGGAGTAATCGTAAACAGATAAGCGACGAAGAGAAATTGATAGTGTGTTATCCTGCTGTGACCGAGGTGTTAGACTATGACTACCAATACAATGAAAGATTTCATTTTGATATGAGGAGGTGAGTGGGATTATAAATAAGGTTATATATATACAAGGTTTTCCGCTAAGGGCGGGTCGATGTTGACAGTCTGTCCAATAAAACAAGCTATGTATGTGTGAGGTATTACCGTTTTTTTTATTTTTTTTGAAAGGCCCATGTATGCCATTATGTATGGACTATGACATCGCTCAAACGTCCGCCGTGGTTTCGCACGGTGGCACGGATCCGAGATGTCCAATTTTCAATGACTCTGCCGCATAGATTCGGCTGAATGAGAGCGATGGCCTGGGTTATGTTGACTTTGAGGGCATCGGTCGATTGCGGCTCAGAAAACCCCACGAGAAAAATTGTAGCGGGGTCAAATCGCACGATCATGGTGGCCAATTCACATCACCTTAGCAAAAGATAACCATGCATTAAAGAATACTCATTTCGATAATAAAGGTTAAACGTGTCGCTCAATCGTGTACCTTGCTATGGTGATTTGGCATCAGCGACTGAATAATAAACAACAGATATGACAGACGCCGCCAAAACAACAAGGCCGCCACAGACGGTCAACATCGACCTGACCAACAACTTTCCTTATTGGAAACCCCTAGATGAGAAAAAGCGTTATTAAAAGTCGAGAGTGCCGAAATGTGGATATTTAAATATCAGATTATAAACTTTTCAACATTACAAGCAGAAAATTTGTTGGGAATTGTGTGCGGGACAAATTGGCTAGGACAAATTGGTTGGGACAAATTGTGTGGGGCAGTTACGGACGCGTCTGACTGCTCCGCATGAGAAGTTCATAGTTTCAGATAAGACTTACTGTCGATTAGAGATACTGTCGCTGAGCTAATAGGCCCTGTTAAAGTTGGGCACTAATAAGACCCGTATATTCAGGGTCGGTCAAACTCACGGGTCAACATCCATCCGGCGGCTTTCACGTATGAAGTGCGAGCCTGGGTAGGACTCTGGCCTGCGGGCCAGTTTCCCCTAGGAGTCAATCTTCTGCCGCTCCTGGACGGTTTGTACACCGTGCGGCGTCAGCTAATCGATTGTGCATTCTGAGTGACAGTCGGGAGTCTGGAAACAGTACTGTCTCCCAAAGAGCAGAGGTAGTTGTTTCCAAACGTTATTGGAACATTTCGATATATATCTCTAAAAGGGTATAGAATATAGCTACTTCGCTGATATTCGTGTAAATGACTGCTTATCAATAAGCTTTTACGAGTATGTAACTGATATGTTTGGTTGCGACAATATTAGCAGTTTGGAACTCCCACATGATTATTTATTCCAATTTTGTGTTCGAGTATCCTTGAAACACGGTCTTACGGTGAATTGACAAATTCCATTAAGCTTAATCAAAACGGGTTGAAATGTCGTTTTCCCGAGTCTGGGGAATGTTTAAATGAAGAATAAAACTGTCTAAAAGAATAAAAAATCTAAAAAAATCTATGTTGAGAAACTGATCTTGAAAGTTATATCTAATATTACGATAATACTCAATAATCCAACTAAACAAAATAAAATGGGCTTTCAAAACCAAAACATATGATTTTGAACCTTGTCCTTTTCTCGAGTCTGTAATAAACAGGTTGAGTTTTAATTTGTAACATCCTTCAAGTGGGTAAATCAGTACGAGCAAATATGTAATTTCTAATAAAAAAATACCTATTGCTACAAGGCGCAGTGCTCTCATCGTCTGTTAAACTTTTATTTATAAGTCAAGCTAAAAAAAAACTTTTTTTTGTTTTCCTATTATTTAAAAAAAATAAAATTGTATATTCTCTCGTACTGATGACCTACTTCAAGAATGTCACTAATTAAAAACTCATCCTGTATATACAGCCTTAAAGCCTGTATAGTTTAATATAAAAGTAAAACTAACAGGTTGAGAAACCTCATCAATTACACAGCGCTTTGAAACCTGGCTAATGATTAAACATGACGATGTCAGTGCTCGCATTAATGACTTCAAGGAAAATTAATTAACACCGTACCGACAGGGAAAAGGTACCGTTCTGTGGCGAACCACCCTCTATTAAAAGGGGGGCTTAAATAGACAATACCAAACGGAAATAAGGAAACAAGTAACTGTATTCTATGAAGATCCTAACGATATAATTCAGAGGTCAGTAAAAAAATGTTAGTCTGATGTCGAAATGTAAACCGGGAACAAAGGTCAGAATTACAAATTGACATTGACAAAATAAATAAAAATTTAATGGGGGCAATCAATAAAACATGAGACGTCGTCGCCTCCAGTCTCGCCAATCCCGATGTAAATGATGCGCGGATTTGTGTGTTCAACGAAAGTGTGAATATGTTGGAGGGACAATCATGTAATCACTTCCAAATGAATGTTATAGGAAAATCAGTTAGGTTAATTTTGTGGTCGAATGTTTTCATTGATAGTCTAGGAGGTGTATTAACACTGATAAGCCTAGCTTATAGGCAGCTAGCTATAGCTTACAGCTTATACAACTGATAACCCTAGCTTATTAGCCAAGGTGGATATTTTCGTACCTAATAATTATCTTCGTGCTCGATCGCACCACTTTTTCGCGGAGCCGTTCTCACGCACTAACTTTACAGGCAGAACTTGTAAGGGCGTGCTTTACGGCACTTAAATTAAATTTACTCGATGGCACCAGATTTTGATATTTCTATCGTCAACCCCATCCGTTTAAATTGCACCTATTAATTATTTATTCTTATATGATATATTTTTTTAATGTTAATATTTTTTATTTTTTATTTTATTCATGTACCAGATAAGACTTGCCCTCTCGCCTCAAAATAATGTAACGGTATTAGTATCACCTCAACACAGATTAATACCTAGTGAGGTGGTAAACCAAAATAAAGAGATAAATTTCCTTTCTAAGCTAGGTATAATATGAACACATATTGTAAAATGATTTTGTGCTAGGATAAGATTCTTTTTTTGTAATTTTAATTATGGAAATAAATAAATAAAATAAATAAAAGATAGCTAGTATTATAAGTGACATTCTATTTATATAATTACGGTGATATCTTTATTAATTTAACTTTTTAATACATTGATTTTACTGTAATGTTGATTAGTAATAAGCTAATAAATAAATAAATAAATAATTTTTAATAATATTATCAGTATATATCAATGCAGTCTTCAACAACTAACATAAATCGCTAACTGCAGAAAAGGGACGTTCATCACTTCTGTAGAAATGTGTTTTTTTTTTATTGCAATTATTTCCTTATTAAACTAGATTGCTGCAAAACAGTTCGTTTTGGTATCAGTATCCCAGATTTTTAAATCGCAGATGGCACTTTACCGCAGAAAAGTAACGATTCATAAAATTACGTTTAAGCCGCAATCATGATGTGTGTATGTGTATGTGTTTCTGTGTGTGTGTATATGTGTGTAATTCTCCACTATAGCGCCTAAACGCTTCATCCGATTGACCTGAAAATTGGCATGCAAGCATGAATCGCAAACGCAAACGATTTTTAATCGGTTGACCAAAGAGCGCGATAGTGAAACTTCATCAAGAAAAAAAGTGAGATGTCAACGGTGAGATGCAGCCACATCTTTGTCAAAAAGTCCTTGAAAATTTCATGAAAAGAGCAATAGCCTGTCGTCAGAGCCGCGACGGAGGCCATGCCAGATATTTTATTCCATACTTAATCGGGATGCAATGTCTACTTTTCAATGCAATAACAATATCACAAATTGCTAAAAAAAATACGTTTTTTTAAATTTTTTAAACGAAATACTGTACTCTTATTGAGACACCCGTTATCTGGAGATGGTCCTAATGGTCTCAGGGGGCTCTACATGGATACTTCCGTCTTCACAATACTTTCCCTCATCGTCGGTTAGTGGACCGGGAAAGGTATATAATATTAAGGTTTCTGTATTTTTGCAGTTTTTCATTTCCATCAGAATATAATCATCACGGTATCCGATGTCACTTCTTGTGAAAAATATCATTGAAATGACTATTGCATATTACATATACTTTAAGTTAGTAAAATATTATGTTATGGATACTACAGACTATGGTTCCAAAAAATATACATTTTTATTTAAAAAAAAATAACATTAAAGAATGATTGGTTTCCCATATCTATCCGGTTTCACTCCACGCTCTCCTAGGCTTACCCGAAAGTAGTCCAAGAATCATAAAACCCTCTCGGCGCGCGAGTAAACCTCGCATTGCAGTCTATTTTTTTCATTTCCAATTGTTATGGTTTCAGTTTCGACGAATGTACGAAATAGGGCCGCGCCGATTGCGCTGCGAGGCCGATTGTTTTGACTGCGGCGAGCGCGTCCCGCCCAGAGCGGTTTTAATTGCTCCCACTCGTCCGAGAATAAATTGCTGGCGATAATTCACAACCCTGTAATGCCGGACAACATTGGCGGATCACGCTTCACGCTTCTTCCAGCGCGAACATCGCCGATGGCCACGGTCTCGGACGATACGATAACGCACGCAGGGTTGCCAACATTTTTGAAGTGTTTAATTTTTTAAATTATTTTGCACGGCTCGTATCCGCCTGCTAGTGGACGCCTCCGGAAGCCAATGGGCCCTGTTACGGTTGGCCACTAAGACCCATATGTTTAGAGTCGGTCAAAACCCATCCGGCGGCATCCACGTATAAAGTGCGAACCCGAGTAGGACTCTGGCCTGCGGGTCAGTTTCCCACAGGAGTCAATCTTCTGGTACTCCTGAACGGTTTGCGCACCGTGCGTAGCCAGCTAATCGATTGTGCATTCTGACTGACAGTCGGTGAAGTCTGGAAACAGTACTGTCTCCTATAGAGCGGGGGTAGTTGTTTACCTTTAGGTAAACAACTACCCCCGAACAACTAGGTAGGGGTTTTCAAACAGCCGGGCCGTGGTCCGCGATAGATTTGGTAGACACCGTTTCATCGCTACGCAAGGGAGAGAACCGCGCAACAGCAGTATACTGTAGTTTCAACATGATTCATGTGCCCGACTATAACCGTACGTATACTACTACATACTGCCATGTTAGAAGCGAGATACCAAGGTCGCGACGTAATGAAATAAAATTATGTTTCAATATTATGACGCGGTAACTACAGTCACGCCAAAGCCGTTACGCGTCATGTTAAATCATACTTATGGACCAAAGTCCGCGATATATGCGTAATACTTGTTGATACTAAGGTTTTTCGTGTATTACATCGTTATATTTTTCTCAGTGAAGTTTCGTCAATCAACCGCTGAGAATATGATCATATTAAAACGATTTGCATTGAGCGAGGGCAGCCTCGCACGCTTTCCCTTTACCTTGAATGGAGACGTCGTTAAAATTACGGATCGTAATTATTACACGCATGTGTAATGTTCGCCATGTGTCGACCTTATGTTGTCGACGGTGATCTTTCACATTTGTCTTGGCTCAACGTCATTATGACCAATTTGAAGTGCCCAATATGCGTGCTTTTGGCGGACATATGGCTGCAAATGAAACGCGGACAATTATATCGTCACACCGTCATTCTTATAATTACAGCAGCTACAATGTTTATTTTGTTATGCTTCCGCATGCTTTTAATTCGTGCGTAAAGCGGGGGCAACACTACAGAATCTTTAAAATTTTATAAAAACCACAAAAAAGAAATTCGGATTATTAATTTCTAAAAAACCGACGCAGTTTCTGTTTTTTTATTGCAAATTTGCATGTTATTGTTGTCGCATTTTTTTTCTAATACCTGTTTATTATATGGCTACTTAAGCTGCTCGTCTGGAACAGGCTTCTGATACTTTCACGTGGCGTAGTGTTTGGAAATAAAGTAGGGACACTATTTCATATCGGGCCTCATAAAAAAGAAAGAAAGAAAAATAGCTTTATTGTAGTAAAATTGTGTCGTATCGTCGTATAAAGAAAACTGAAATTCAATTTTTAATTAGTACAAACGGCGGGCTTATCGTTTCACGATTCTTACA